>JBBPNR010000649.1:0-19378 GCA_038091015.1 Boletus vermiculosoides
TCCCTAGTTCGCTCTGATGGCCAATCCATCGATGTTTACACCAGGGCTCGGAATGTTCTTATTCCTCACGTTCATTATCCGCGTGATCGTCACGCCCTCCCTCGCCCTCCTTTTCGTTGCTAGCATGTATTCCATGTTTTGGTTCCCACAAATCATTCGCTCGGCCAAGCGGGGACGACCCAGTGCGTTGAGTGCAGAATACCTCATCGGGACATCTATTTGCAGACTCTACTTTGCGCTCTGTGAGGCATTTCTCGTTTGAACGCGCGCTGAGCGAAGCTAATTGCGGAACTAGACTTTTTGACGTGTCCAAAGAACGTATTGGATGTGGGACCTCGGAGTGCGTCCGCGTTGTTTATTCCATTCCTTCGTTGATGACCATTTTGGTGTGGTAGGATGGGCATACTATCTGTGTGCTTTCGTGTTTTTCCAAGTGGTCGTTGTGCTCCTTCAACAACGACTAGGACCTACGTTCTTTCTCCCACAACGCGTATGTTGATCTGGGACTTTGGGAGTCACGTGCAGACATTGACTCTCCCCCCAGTTCGCTGCCACGGAAACTTACAACTATCACCCACCATTACCGCTCTCGGTTTCGGACCCCGAGGCACCAGAGCAGTCGTTGGGCGATTGTTCCATCTGTATGGAAGCGATTCATCCAGAGGATCCCACGCCACTACCACACGTCGCAGTCGGTCTACTGCAAAAAGTCGGGGGAAGGAAGAACTATAGTCTGGCACCGTGCCATCATTTATTCGTGCGTGACCCGTCTATTTGATGGATTGTTTTGGGTGTGACTCACTCGCGTCTCTTCCCAGCATACGGACTGTCTTGACAAGTGGCTTGCTATCAAAGTGAGTAGGTCTTTGGTTCGTCGTTGATTGGAGATGGCTGAGGTGTGTGTATAGAACATCTGTCCTCAATGTCGTCGACCGCTACCACCCCTCTAGCACTCTAGCATTGTTTGTATTCCCAACTAACCACGACCAGCAGTTATTTTTTCCCCAATAGATTAGTGTGTATTATATACCAACATACCTGTCGTCGCATCACATCGTATCTGATCATCCTAGCCAAATCTCGACTGGGTTTCCACCTGCACCATTGATCTGTGCGATCTGTTGAAAGTGGATGTCGATGTCTTTGGCGCGATCCCAGAGGGATCGTTCGTCGGGGTGTCGTTCTTTGTATCCCATGAGAACGCTAGGGGGACGTCCGTTCCGTTTGTGTTTGCACAGCTGGATGAGTCGCGAAAGCGTTCCGATGAGTGCGGAAAAGGACGCTGTGTTGTAGGTGACATCTGCCATGCTACGTTGAGCGTATCACATCAGACCAACCCCGTGTTGACGCATACGACGAGAGACTACTTACATGATGAGGTCCAGTCCGGCCTCCAACTGAGCTTGAACAGGCAGTGGAATTTCCTCGTCTTCCCAGTCCAAGACGACTGCTTTGGGAGTGCATTTACTCATCAGGGGGTAGTTGGAAGTGACATTGTTTTGTAGGATGGGCATCGCAGAGGCTGTCAGTGCGAATGAGTTGGATTGGATTTGGGGTCGAGTGGGTAGTGAGCACGCACGCAGATCGGTGGTCACGATGGAGCCAGGCTGATCAGAGAGGTCCAACGTCGAGCGCAGAATGGCGAGCGTGATGGCGACTATGCCTGTGCCTGCACCTGGGAGCTATCCATCAGCCGGTGGTGAAGGGGAAAAAGTGCCTTTGGACCCGTGTCCGACGCGACCTAACCTACCTACCTAATTCCAAAATATGTCGAGCATCTGTGCTGAAGAGCGAGTCGCGTAGATCAGACAGCGTTCCTCCCGTCTTTGCGTCTTTTCCGGAGAAAAGCTGTACGAGCCAAGAACTGAGTCCGATGCCGCTGTCCCATATTTTCTACAGCTGCCCCGTGAGCGGTGTCAACATGTGTCTCCGGATCGCCGTGATGTGATGCGATGCGGTATGCGGGGAGCGGACGTACCTTGTCGAGGTCAAAAGAGGTCTGCTCCGTAATGTTGAACATGATCGGACGGTCTTGGAGGGGTACACGCAGGGCGTACGACCGCACGATCCGTTCTTGTTTCATACCCTTGACTGCGTTCCTATTCCCCGGACTGTGTCGACGCGGAAAGCTCACTGGCATAGACATGACTGCAAACGGTGCATTCCCTGTCGTGTCCGTCTCACCGAGCACGACGACCTGATCATTTGGTGTCGTTCCACAGGTCAGGATGAGCCGCCACGACGGCCCGTCCGAGTCTGTCCATTTATGTTGGCCGTCGAGGTGGGGTGGTTTCGGTACGGGGATCTCTTTGTACGCGGTGCTCGTTCGCCAGGAGGTGAGTTTGGTGAGTTTGGTGGTGATGGGCGAGGTGGAGTGTGGTACGTGGAGAGACCAGGCGTAGTAGATGTCGATGGGGTCGTCGAGGTATTCTGTTCGGAGATCATTACATACCTGGGGCGTGATAAGGATGGGTTCGGTGGGCACCGGGCTAGCTTGTAATGGTGGGGGACGGAGGAACGAAATGTAGTAAAACATCTTTAACTTGGTAAGTTTCAACTGATTCTTGTCAAACGTGCAATAGGCATGCAAGTACCTTGAAGGTTATTGAGAAGTGTAAGTTGCCTAGCCTAGTTTGGTAATGGAAGAAACTACGCTCGGCAAGTAGGCCGCGAACACAACAAGCGCACAGTCATGCTCTCGTCTACATCTTGCCGACATTCGTTTCGCTCCTTCAAACCATGGCTTGGACGGTCCCAAGGTCGCACATTCGTCCAGACATCGCAGAAATGGTTTCCCAGAATCTCTCGAAATGTATCAGGAGGAGCGATGGACGCCACTCCGGCTTCAACTCATCACGCCGAGACGGGCAATGTTCAAACATTCTGTGAACGTGTCGGTCGGCCTCCGATACGAAGACAAGTTGCGGTGTGTGCTCCAGTCTCGCTCTCCTTCCTTCTCATCCACCCGTGGCCTATAGTTCTTTTTATTTGGATCCTTGGTTGCCTTCGAACTGGCTGCAGAGCAGACACAGCTTGAAAACAACCATTGGTCCCAAGAAGTCAGAAAGTTTATGAGTGTCTGGACTTTCCGCGAACCTACGCACGAGGGGATTAGAAATGCAAGGGCCCGGGCTCAGGTCTCTGTACGTGAATTCCTCCTTCACATGTAGCCGCGTGGATCTCATCCCTGCTTCGGACAGCAATTTCTCAAATATCTTGAATCAGTCAAGGAAGAGATTTCTCAGTGGCCCATCGCGCTGCAAAATATCTCTTTGAGTGTATCCGCATTTATGGGCTCGTTCTACTACGATGCCAGTGAAGGCAGGCGACTTTGCTGGTCAATCTGCGCATTGAATACTGCCATCTTTCTCATATGGAAGATACCACGATTCAATCCATTCATGAACCGGGCCTTCATGCACGATCCACTTTCCGGAAAGTCCTATACACTTCTCACGAGTATGTTCAGGTCAGTGTTTGCGGATGAGGTTTATTTTCGCCTTGTGTAATGCTTTATGTCAGTCACAAGAGTTTCCTTCACCTTGTCGCCAACTCAATGGCGTTGGCAAGTTTTGGCAAGTGCATTATCACTGCTCAGCTCTGAAAACGACTGACTTGGTTGCCCGTAGGTGCTGCTGCGACCCACCACTTGTGCGTTTCCCCATCACGTGAACCAGACATAAGTGCTCAGTGGCATTTCCTCGCATTTTTCATCTCCGGTATGATTTCCACGTCCGGGATTTTATATTTCCATACTTATCCTCGTGTTCATCAGCTGGCTTGTTCTCCGGACTAGTTAGTCACGGTGTCTCTGCCAAAGTACTTTATCCTCGGTTTTTGTCATACCTTTCCAAGGAAGCGGCTGTACGGTCGTCACCAGCAGCCTCTGCCTTGGTTGGTGACGCGGCGCAGCAAGCACCGAAGAAAATTCTGCCTTCGTTGGGAGCGTCCGGTGCGATCTATGCCGCAGTCACACTTACAGCGCTGGCCTTCCCGGATGCCCAAGTCCAGCCTATTTTCGTGCCTATCAGTGTCTCAATCACCACGGGCGTAGGTGCGTTGGTGTTGGCGGATATCGTCGGCGTCCTGCGCGGTTGGAAGTAAGTCTGTTGGTTGCTTTCCTTTCGTGGATGATCGCTTACGGCCACACGCTAGACTCTTTGACCACTATGCACACCTTGGGGGGGCAGCTTTCGGCGCGCTGTACTATGCGTACGGAAACGAGTTTTGGGTATCTATGAAGGAGCTGTATCGTAAAATCGCTAGCCCTTACCGTACCGAGGCACGAACGGAGTGAGAGCAGACTTCGTAGATAACATTTACATTTATGGCTCACTAGATGTAACATTGCTCACCACTCGTTCTTTTCACTCACGACCTACTGCGAAATGCAAAACAAACTCATACTCCATTGCAAAACACAAAGATACAAAGATATCGTACAACACGACCTAGATAACTATCGGTACACGACGATGGAAGCAATTTGTCGATGCGACAATCCTTGACGGTAAGGCGCTCACTCGATAGTGATGCGTTTGGGCTGCTGTTCAGGCTGAGCCTTGGGGAACGTCACATTCAGCAAACCATGTTCCATCTTCGCCTTGACGTCATCATGCTACGCCATTCTTGTCAGACGAAACCAAGAAGTGAAAACAATCTCCATGACGCTCACCTTGGTACCCTGAGGAAGCATCAGAGTGCGAGAGAATCTGCCCCAGGACCGCTCGCGGACAGTGTATCCGCGCTCATCACGTTGCTGGATGGAGCTGGTCTCACCCGAGATGATAAGACGGTCCTGGTTGACGTCGATGTTGACCTCTTCTGGCTTGACGCCGGGCAAGTCAAACGTCGCGGTGACCGTGTTGTTCTCAGGATTCTCATGCACATCCATTCTGCAGCCATCGGCGTCAGCCGGGGACGCACGAAAAACAGGGGCTATTGACGACGTACCTAGGCCTGAAGATTTCACGCCCGGTTTCGGTGGTGGGACCGGTGGTGGGGCGCAAGAAGCGTGAGGAGAACGCATCGTCAAAGAGACGGTCGAACTCGGAGAAGGGATCGTAGTAGAAGCGCATCAAAGACATGGAGTTTCACTGAGACTGGCTTAGTAGATGATGGTGGGTAAATATCAGGAGACGGCTGAGGACCCCAATGAAAGGAGTTGGGTTTATATACCTCGAGAGATCATCGCTGACGTCGAGGATTACACTGAGCTCCTGAGTGCGCCACCGGTTTCGACACCGTTCGAGAAAGGCGGGAATAGCCCCTGTCAACTGAGCCATTTCGAGAAATACCTAGAAACATCGATATATATGGTGCATCACTCTAACGTCCAAGGGATCCCATCGTACCCCTGCAAAAACTAGCAAATTATACATTATCATATCGTAATGCTAGGCTGGGACCAAGTGGCCCTGGCGCCCTCAGCAGAGATGCAGGTTTAACGTGGGATGGAGATGTACCTTCGGAATACTTGTTCGATGACCACTCGGACGCTGGAGAACATCATGTGCTATTCATCCCAACGCATTGCAGATGGGAACCAGTACGCTTTGCCATGGCGCTCATCCTGGGCGTCCAGCCAACAGAGGCCATCACGGAGAAGCATGTTCTCTAATGCTGCACTCGCCCGCTCGTACGTCCACCCGCGTCTGTTCATCAGAATTTCTTCGACGATCCTGCCACCCTCCGTTTGAGCCTCTGCAATGATAATTCCTTGATCTTCGTCGAGTTCTTTCATCACATTCCGCACCATCTTCCTCCCTCCTCCGACCTCGATCACTTCGTAGCCAGCGCCGAGGGGGTGGAGTGTCTTGATACTTTGAATGACATCCTCCTCTGTTATCACTCCGCTCTCGACGCCTCGGAGTTTACTAACCATCCTGACCAACTCTCCCATTTCGATGAGACCACCGTTACGTTCCCGCGTGCTCACACACACGTCCACGATCTGAACACCGAGCTCGTACTGCCAATCTCCCATCCCGAGCAGTTCTGCCCACCAACCGCCTTTTCTAGGTCCGGAAAGTGGGTCGACGCCGATTGAGGAACACATCCGCTGGAATTCATGACGAAACTTGGGGTCGCTTCGTATCGAGTCACGGTGTGTTTTGGCAAAATGCGTGAGAGCGGTGCGAAATTGGGTGAGCTGTGACTGGAGATGGTCGACTTGTGCCTTTGATAGCTCTGATGAGAGCGTCGCGAACGAACGTTGTGATTCTTGTTGTCGTTCGAATGCTGCTAGACCGACGCCTCCCAGACGATGCATGGCGGAGTGTCAGTGGGACGTGGCGGAGTCACTGGACTTGTGTGGAGTAGATAAGATAAGATAACGTGACGGTAGCAAGCGTGGGTTCCCGACGGCCGTCCTGGCACGATTCGTACCCCTTCTCCCGGCCACGACCATATTCAGACCACGACGCCATAATGGGCCACTTGATAACGCTGGCAACGTATGTGACATGCTCCTTGACTAGCGCGTCACTAACATTCGCCCCAGCTGGTAATGTTTCAGTTTCGAACGGGATTGACCATATCTCTGATTCTCCGCAGCTCCCTTAATCAATGGGCTTTGGATTTCCAGGTAGGACATACATGCCACGTTGTATTCTTCTCATTAATGTCATGCAATAGGGAAACTATGAACGAATCATCGAGAGTATTGCCATAGCTAAACAACGAGCGGCAACCCTGAGAGTGGGTCCAGAGCTAGAGATACCGTGAGTGTCGATGTTTATATGGCGATCATGTACTTAGACAGAATAGAGGTTATGGATGTTATGATCATTTTCTGGAAGGTTTGTGTTTTGCTACGTTCCTTGTATAAAGGATCTAGATGGTTCAAGCAACAGGAGACACGGTGTTGCATTCTTGGGAAGTGCTCGCAAAGATCCTCGCGGGTGAAGACACCATGGGAATCATTTGCGACATCGGAATGTATGTGAACAGACGGCGCAAATGTCATGATGCGCTGACGCAAAGCCGTCAGGCCAATCGTACACAAGAACGTGATCTACAACTGCAGGGTGATCGTTCACAACAAGCAGATCTTGATGATCCGTCCTAAGATGTGGCTTGCGAATGATGGTAATTACCGCGAGATGAGATACTTCACACCATGGATGAAGCATCGTGAGTGGGAGGACCATTTCTTACCCAGAATCATCCAGGCGGTCACGAAACAGGTGAGGAACCCATGCTATAGCGCGAAGGATGACGTTGATGAGCGCCAGATTAAAGTACCATTTGGTGACTGCATAGTCAGTACACTCGATACTTGCATTGGCGTAGAACTTTGCGAGGAGCTGTTCACTCCTGCTAGGTCGGTACCATTCCAAGATGATGGCACTGTAAACGCAAATACTCACCAGATAATCCAAGTCCACACATTCCGATGGGACTCGACGGGGTCGAGATCTTCACCAACTCGAGTGGCAGTCATCACGAGCTCCGGAAGCTTTACACTCGTGTTGAACTCATCAAGGAGGCAACCTTGAAGGTGAGGGTGACATCATTCCTCAACAGACGCAGGACCTGAAACTGGTCTATCCATTAGCTTGGTGGAGTGTACCTGTACGCCAATCAGCAAGGATGTGATGGTGACCGACTATACTACGATGGATGTGCCATGATCGCGATGAACGGCCACATTGTGGCGCAGGGTTCCCAGTTCTCTCTCAATGACGTCGAGGTTGTCACGGCTACGATTGACATCGAGGATGTGCGTGCACACCGCACGTCACGTAGTAGAGGTCTCCAAGCAGCCACGTCCGGAAAGTATCATCGGATCGAGGTCCCATTCGCTCTCTCTGTCGGGAAGTTTGGAGAAACAGACGGGGAGCGAACCCTAGGCCTCGAAGTGACCCTGCACAAAGCCAAGTTCCACAGGCCTGAAGAGGAAATTGCGTCGGTCTCGGCTGCCATTCCGAGCATACCGCAATAACTGAAACGTCCTCTGATAGACTTGGACCTGCGTGTTGGCTCTGGGATTACCTCCGACGATCCCGAACTCAGGGATACTTCGTGCCCCTCAGTGGTGGTGTCGACAGCTGTGCCACGGCGGTCATTGTGTATTCTATGTGCCGCCTGGTCGCCGAAGCTGCCACTCGAGCAAGTAAGTGCACTCGGTTCCTGGTGGTCAGCTGTTTATGCCGCCATTGTCCGATAGACAAGCAGGTCATCGTTGATGCCCGGCGCATCGCGGGAGAGCCTGAGGACTCGAGCTACATTCCTTCCGATCCCAGGGAGTTCTGCAGTCGCGTATTCCACACATGTTACATGGGAACCGAGCACTCCACCGCCGAGACAAGAAAGAGGGCGAAAGATCTCGCAGGAGCGATCGGAAGGTATTGTCCCCCCGATGTGGCGTATAACGGCGCTGACGCAATCTACCAGCTATCATATCGATCTCAACATGGACACCTTGGTCACCTCTGTCCGTGACTTGTTTACTTTCGTAACAGGTGCAAGGCCACGGTTCAGAGCGCATGGCGGTTCCGCAGCGGAGAACCTAGCTTTGCAAAACATTCAGGTAGAAGTTGCATGTGTCACATCTTTACAGTGTACTTACGGGGTTATCTCTAGGCCCGGCTGCGTATGGTTCTTTCGTACCTGTTCGCTCAACTGCTCCCTTGGGTTAGAGGTAGACAAGGGGGACTGCTTGTGTTGGGTAGCGCCAACGTAGATGAGAGGTAAGCTGTACTTGCTCTTATCTGGTACGAAATTTAACCTGACCTTGATAGTCTGCGAGGGTACTTGACCAAATACGACTGCTCATCGGGTGGGAGCCAACTCACACATGTCAATCCGAAACTTCTAATAATTCTGATCAGCGGACATCAATCCTATTGGGGGTATCAGCAAAACGGACCTGAAGAAGTTCATAGCCTACGCAGAAGGCGCGTTCGACATGCCCATTCTCAGGGGGTACGATCCCATCTCTCCCCTGTAAACAACCCTGATCGACCTAACTGATCAGCTTCTTGGATGCGACCCCGACCGCCGAACTAGAGCCTATTTCCGAGACGTATATGCAGGCGGATGAGGCAAGACTTCAAGCACTCGTGTGATATATCTGACGCCATAGATATCTTCGCAGGCTGACATGGGCATGACCTATGACGAGCTCTCCGTCTTTGGACGGCTCCGAAAGGTGGACAAGTGTGGACCATACAGCATGTTTACAAAGTTGATACACGAGTGGGGTTCGTTCTTGTCGCCCGTCCAGGTAAGGCCCGTTGATTTCGGGACATCATCAAAGAAATATCCCTTTGCTGAGTTCGCGCGCGTCGACAAACGGGGTGCTAGATTGCGGAGAAGGTGAAGCTGTTCTTTTTCGAGCACGCGCGTAATAGGCACAAGATGACGACGTTGACACCCTCGTACCATGCGGCACGTGTTCCCTCGTTGCGCTCTCCGGACTTTGACTGACACTTTTTCACCAGGAATCGTACAGTCCAGATGACAACAGTACGCACGTTCAAAGTCTCTGCGATGTCACGGATGGCTGACACGGTTTCGATAGGGTTTGACCTCCGTCCGTTCTTGTACCCCTCGAGGTTCCCCTGGCAGTTCAGGAAGATAGATCAGGTCGCTGCGGTACTACCCGACAGGTCAAACCTAGGACCCGACAAGTCCAAGACTGACTAGTAGCCAATATCTCGACCCCATAGCGAGAAGACGGGTATATTAGTTGACGAGTATACAGTGCATGGTAGGTGTACACGGATGGTTCGCGCCAAGTAAAACGTGTTTCAGTAGGTGTACAATAAATAGAAACGAGAAACCCCGTTGTTCATGTCCGTAGGAAACGCGAGATACCGCTTTGAACGACGATTTTCTTCATGATGGTAGGTTCTGGTGCTAAATGAATACATGAGCATCGGGATAGTGAGTTGATTGGAATGCTTACGGTCTGTTAGTCCTTCTTCCTTCACTTTCCGTTTGACAGCTTCCATGACATCGCTAACGGCAGTACGATCCAAGTCTCCTCTCGCCTTCATTAATCCTTCCACGAACGGTATGCACGGTCCGTGGACCTTGGCAAACGCCCAAAAGGATAGGAATGCCATACTCTTGGATGCTTCCAGCATCGCGAGTATGTGTTCAACGACCTCGAAATATTTTTCCAGCTCCTTGTCTGGCTTGAACTCGCCGAAGAAAGCAAACACAGCACTGATGTCTGCTTTGATACGCTCCGTCGCCGCGGGTAGGCGAAGTTTGGGCGAATTTGCGAGCGCGGTGAGATATGTGACAAGGAAGGTGTCGAGGAGGTCTTCCACCAGCAGTTCAAACAAAAGAGGTTTGACAAACTGTTGATCGGACGTATAATCCTTCATCGTCACGATAATCTGTTCCATTATTCCGTCGTACCAAGCCGCTTGGAAGAGCTGCTTCGTAGCCGGTTTGAGGTCGTTAAAGATGATGTCGACAACGGTTTGCATGCATTTCTTGGCTACGTCCAGGTTGCCGTCGATAGCGTCATTGAGCTTTTCGTTAATAGGGACTCTGTACTTTTCAGAGACGAGAGGTTCTAGTTTCCCGAGCAGTGTTTCGGTGTTATCGGCCGATTTGATCTGATCGTTGGCGAGAGCGAGACAGTACTCCGCGAGGCCGGCGACGACCTCGTCCGGTTTCTCCGTCTGCTTTTTGAATTCCGCTTCCACCACTTTGGTCCATTGATCCTGTATGCCTCGCATAACACGGCTGGCCTCTTCAACGACACGAGCGAGGATAGCACCCTGTCCAGTCTCCATCGCTGCATCGATCTGCTGATTCACCATCTGAAACAGGATAACGGCACCCTGGGCACCGTACAGTCCATCGCTATCCACCTCTGGTTGCATCGCCCGCGTTGTGAATTCCCGGATTTCAGTCTTCATGAGGTTGGCAGACCACTCGTCGAGCTTCTTCACGATGACTTTGAGGTAATCTTCAATGAGGTTCTGTTCCTCGCCATTGAGGAGTGGTGGATCAATAAGCTCAGGTGGGACATTGAGTTCTTTCATGCTCTTCTTGTACTCTTTAAGCCACGCATGGAGGTGCAGGAGGATGCTCGCCTCGGGTTCTGATTCGATGAGACGTTGGAGCGTTGCGTTCAAGTTTCTGTGATATTCCTTGATGTAAAACGCGTATATGTCGTAGCTGGGTGGGAAGCAGGGAACGACATCGCTCTCGATGCGAATGAGGTCCTGGTATATCCAGCCTAGGTTGTCCAAGAATGCGCCTGGATCTCGACTGTACCGCTCGTAGCAGTCGTCGAATGCGGATTGTATGGTGTCTCTGATAGTCTGTGTGGTCTTGGAACGGTAGTGTTTGATGAGGCGGGCGTTGGCTTGCATGGATTTGAATTTAGAGGCGGCATCCATTTTGGCGGCCTTTTTGACGAGACGGATGGCAATAGCCTAGCGAAGCCGATGTTAGTGGATGGTCGTGCAAAAAAAAACAACATTTTAAGACGCACTTTTTCGTCCTCTCTTCCTTCGAACTCTGCTATCTTGATGAGCTTAACGATGACATCCGGATACCCGGCACGAACAAGCGGGAGAATGTTCCGTGCCAGTTCCATGAGATACGTCTCAAAGTCAACTATCAGCTGTGAAAGTCTCTCGAACACTCGAACCAATTTTTGCCGAGATGCAGCGGAAGCCTGCTTTGCTTGGTGCATGGTCTGATTTCGGAATGCCTCGAGACGGTTGATTTGGAAGTGGATGTGGAGTAAGTTGGGAGCAGGACCGACGAGTTCTTGGCTATCCGTAGCAAGCATCTCCTCGAGTATGTCGAGCTTGGAGTTCATTTCCAACAGGTTGTTCACCATTTCCTCTGTTTGTTCAAAGTTCCGGTGAACCATGGAAACCTAGTAAGCACCGGAGACGTCAAGCCGAACAGCTACGCGCATTCAAAGACCAACTTACATGACTGATCTGATCAAACGTCGATACAGAGTTCTGCGAATCCGCACACGACCTGTCGATGGTTTGCATCTCCTCTTTGAAAACCTGGACATGGTTCCGCGTGCTGAGAAGTTTCTTAAGTCCCTCGCGCGTAGCGTCGAGCTGTTCCTTGACACCGCTTTTGAGTCTGGCATCGATGGAGGCCTTTTCTTTCTCGAGTTTCTTGCGGAAAGCCACGACTTTGATGAGGTCGTCTGGTGATTGAAGATACTCGCCGACTGCTTGGGCGGCAGAAACCTGGGAAACGACCATCGCCATGATGGGCGAGAACTCGGAAACAAGGCGCTACGGCGGCGCGCCTTCGGTGATGGGTGATGGCGTTTGGTAACAAATTTAAGCTTTAGTGGGGATTGATATCTAGGCTATTTACATACACTACATACCGGAACTAGTAGTACTGTACAGACAACATTAATCTCAGCATGTAGTAGTATTTATAATATCTCTTGACACTTGTTATTATAAAGTACTTGCCAGCGACGTCCTTTCGAAACTCGACGTACCGGCGTCACTACCGACACCCACGACGTCGATGGGAATGCAGCGTTCGCTGTCAAAGAGGGTCCTCTGCCGGATTTCATGTCAACGAAAAGTGCTATGTCGAGCGTTCGCAACCGAGGCAGTCCAGGACAAAGACGTGGTGATTGTTGGGGGCGGACCGGTGGGCTTGGCTTTGGCGAGTGCATTGGGTGAAGTCTGGTCAGTCCTTATGTGATTTCATGTACTCATTGAATACTAGGATCAAATCCACTCGTGCGAGAGTCCGTCAAAGTCGCGCTCATTGATGCTGGGGACCTGTCCAAAATTCGCGGCTGGTCACTTCCAGCTGACACATTTTCGAACCGCGTTAGTTCGATCACAAACACTTCAAGAGCATTTCTAGAGGGTGAGTATTCATTGCGTGATGAGAAATTCTTCACATCAATCTTGTGCAGGCATTGGTGTATGGGCACATGTTGATAATTCTCGCACTAGCCCCATACAAGAGATGCAGGTAAGTCGGGTCTAATTTCGCTCACGACCAGTTGATACGACTGTGGTGTAGGTTTGGGATGGCGTCTCAGATGCACGCATCACCTTTGATGCTACAGAACTTCCTTCTGCTGCCGATGCCGCTGAGTCCAGCGAGATGGCAAGACTGACAGAGAACCTGAACTTGCAACGCGCTTTTCTTCGCCACCTCGAAAAGTTGGAAGGCGTCCATTTATTGCAAAAAGTCAAGGTCGAGTCGATTCAGCCCGAGGTTGAGGGTAACGGTTGGCCTTTAGTCCACTTGTCTGATGGCACGACAATTCGTGCAAGATTGCTTGTAAGTCCTCACCTGATATGCAATCCGTCCACAAATAGACTGTCTTCGAGGTTGGTGCAGACGGATTCAACTCACCTGTCCGCTCGTACGCCGGAATTTCTTCCTATGGATGGTCGTACGACACGCAAGCTGTAGTTGCTACGCTCAACCATGCACCGCGAGGTGCATTTGAGAAACCTAATCTTACGGCATACCAAAGGTTCCTTCCGACTGGCCCCATTGCCTTCCTACCCCTCTCTCCAACAGTTTCTTCTTTAGTCTGGTCAACCAGACCACGCCACGCAGCAGCGTTATGCAAATCGGACCCAGCTGTACTGGCCAGTATGATCAACGCTGCATTCCGCCTACCAGACGTGTCGATCCGGTATCTCTATGATCGTATTCTGGAGACGGATTCCGCAGGCAAGACTCTCTCGCACGATGCGATAAGTGACGAAATTGCATTCAGAGAGAGATCCCACAACATTTCAAAGTATTCCGCGTATGCCTCTGTGACCTCCGCTCTCTCAGGAGGTATTCCCCCAAACGATGCAGATTCCATCCCACCTCTTGTCAGTTCAATTCAAGCCGGTACGATTGCTAGTTTTCCCCTTAGATACAATCACGCAGAAGCGTACTTGGGCGAAGGAGCGCGTGGCCGCACCGTCCTTGTAGGGGATGCAGCACATACTATCCATCCCCTCGCAGGACAAGGACTTAACCTCGGTTTGGGCGACGTCGAATGTCTCGCTCGCTGTATCGCCCAGACACTGAGGCATGGCGGAGATATAGGTCAGTAGCGTCCACATTGCTTTTGTGGTGCCCTCCCAGAGACTGAAGTCAAACTTGTTGAAGGCTCTCACACAGCACTCCTTCCCTACGCAAGCGAGCGGTACTTTGCGAACCACAAGGTCATGTCTGCTGTGGACAAACTTCATAAGCTCTATTCGTCGACGCTCGAACCGATCGTCTGGGCACGTTCGATGGGCCTGGAGGTGCTGAATGAACTGGATTTCGTCAAAGCTGCGCTTATGATGGATGCCGGAGGCCGATCCACGTGGTCTGGATGGGAGTGTAATTTGCTTGCGCGGGGCGTGGAAGGACTTGCTACTGGGTTGAGTGTTGCGAAGATGTTGAGAGAAAGGATCGGGAGTGCGAGGTTCTTTGGGTAGTCTCCATAGGGGTAATGGTAAACTAATATAAACAACACGTACCACGCGTGTCCCAAGTCATTCTCGTGCTAGAGAACGACCAGCACAAGCAAGTAGCGGAATCCAATATAATGCAACCAACCCCTGCGCCAACTTCTCCTCCACGTTCGCCTGAACCGGTGACTGAAGAAACGGTATACCCAGCACCACCTCAGAACAGAGGCAGCGCCCCTTTTTCCGTCCTTGCAGGTCTCTTTACCAAATTATCCACCGAACGCAAGCCAGAACGTCGAAGGCGTCTTCTCAATGCATGGTTCACTGTATGTTACTGGTCTTGGCTTTCTTGTATCAAGTTTGACTCTTGTGGCATAGCATTGGAGGGAGCAAGTCGGTCACGACCTTTACCACGTGCTCCGCCTCCTTCTTCCTCAGGCATGTTTTCCTGAATATGTATCGGTAACAGATAAATCTCAAAGCATATTTAGAAAGATCGTGAGCGCACAATGTATGGTCTGAAGGAGAAGAACCTCGCCAAGACCTATATCAAGCTCATACCCCTCGGGATGAAAGACCCAGATGCAATTCGACTCCTCAACTGGAAGAGACCCATAGGGAAATATGTCTGTATCTCTGTGAGCCTGTGATGAATTTCATCTCAGATTCGTGTTAGTCGGGATCCGGTGATTTCTCCAACGTACTTTACGACGTCGTGAGCAAGCGCTCCTCGGTGGTCGACGGATCGTTGTCTGTTGACGATCTGAACGGCATCCTTGACGAGCTGTCCCAGAACATGGGGAAACAGTACGTGTGTGTTCAGTACCAAGCACAATGCATTGATGTTCGCACGTAGCGACATACAGTCTAAAGTTCTTCAACGTATGTACAATCGTACCACCGCAGAAGAACAGCGATGGATCGTACGCATCGTGCTTAAAGGTACATCTACATCGTTTCCTTCAAAGACGTTCGTTAGTGACTAGATCGCCTTAGATATGGTCATATCCGTCAAGGAGACGACGGTGTTTTCTGTGTTTCACCCAGACGCCGAGGATTTATTCAATACATGCTCAGACCTGAAGAAGGTGGCCTGGGAACTATCGGATCCAACACGCAGGCTCAACGCAGAGGTACCACTGACATCAGACTCGTCTGAGAGCAGGGCTCATGCAATAACAGGACAAAGCCATCCAGTTATTCCGTGCATTCGCTCCTATGCTTTGCAAGCGACCGAAGCACAAAATCGAAGACTCTGTCAAGGACATGCAAGGCCGTACGTTCATCATTGAAGAAAAACTCGATGGGGAGCGCATGCAACTACACAAGCGTGGTAATGAGTATTTCTACTGCTCAAGGTGAGAGCATAGGTGGCCCATCCAGTCCATTTCTTACGTTCGCTGTAGGAAAGGAAAAGATTACACGCACCTTTATGGAAAGCACGTCGGGGATGGCAGTCTGACACCGCATATAGACACAGCGTTTGATGATCGAGTTGAGGAGTACGTGTTTGTAACGGCAAATTATGGAGTACTCATTGTAATCACAGAATCATACTGGACGGCGAAATGTTGGTATGGGACCCAGTGTCAGAGCGTAATTTGCCGTTTGGGACCTTGAAGACAGCTGCACTTGGTGCGGGCTTTATACACCTTTCCTTGGAAAGCACCTTACACCTCATCTAGACAAGTCCAAAGCTGAGCACCGTCCTAGACCATGTTGTAGGTGGTTCGATTTCGAACTTGATTGACTCCCACAACCCCCACTTTTCAGTCAAAGTATTCGATTTACTATATCTCAATGGCATGTCTCTTCACAAGAAGTCTCTCAAGTTCCGAAAGCGAAATCTACGTGCTTGTATCCAAGAGGTTCCCGGGCGGATGGAGTTCGCGATTGAGTATGAAGGTAGAACCGCCAAGGATGTGAGACAGAGGATGGACGAGGTCATGACGGCGAGGGGGGAAGGCCTCATTCTCAAGCACCCGGACTCGGAATATATTCTCAATGGGCGTACCAAGGACTGGATCAAAGTGAAACCAGAGTACATGGTATATCGTCTCCCCTTATTTCTTGCATGTTGTTCATTCCTCTTGTACAAGGATGACTTGGGAGAAACTGTTGATGTACTAGTCGTTGGTAAGGACTACATGCTCCGTGCAGCTGAAACGTGCTCAATGAGTGCACAGCGGGAAAATACGGGACTAGAAAGCGATCAGGTGGTGTATCTACTCTGGTATGTGCGGTGCTCGATGATCGACATGCAGAAGACGGCGAGCCAAGGTTAGGGGTTTTAGCGTTGGTTATCATTTACTTCAGGCACCAACCTACATTCCAGATACAGCTCCTTTGTACGCATTGGCACAGGTCTGAGCTTCATGGACTACACGTGGATACGCCAAAAGCCTTGGAAAGAATGGGATCCTAAAAACCCTCCCGAGTTCTTGCAGACCGCAAAGCGCAGTCACGAAGATAAGGGCGATGTTTACATTGAACCTGCAGAGTATGTTGCTAACTCTTTCTGCTTTGTTGTCTGACATGCGGGTAGTTCCTTCATACTGAGAGTAAAGGCGGCTGAGATAACTTACTCTGGTGAGACTCAATACCTTTGTGTTAACCTTGGAATTAACTTCCTTGCAGATCAGTACCACATTGGTCTGACGATGCGTTTCCCTCGAGCTCTGTCAATTCGAGATGACCTTGCGATCGAGGATTGCATGACTGCGTCAGGTTTGTCCTCACATTTTGTGTACAATTTCCGTTGACTTGATCATGTTAGCTATTCTGGAGACTATGCGCACAGAGCGAAAGAGGAAGATGGGGAAAGAAGCAAGGTACACATTTGTTGCATTGTATTCCACGATAGCTAACACGTCGGTCACAGTTTCGACGATCGAAAGAAAAAAAGGAAGACGATGGCAAAGAAGGTCGACAATGGAATCTTTTGCAATGCTCACTCACAAACCCCTTTCATAGCCGATGGTCTTGCCACAATATCAAGGTCCAAGTGCCGATTCGGTCGAAGTTGAGTCGGAGTTGTTTGAAGGCATGAAGTTCAGTGAGTAACTATCATACCCGCAGTCAACAATCCAAGTCTGAGGTGTTCGATAGTGGTGTCCGCGGACCCGAAGTCGAAGACTGGTGAACAGGACCGGAAAGAATTGATGAAATTGTACGAGTCACATGAGTAGTGTTGGCGGTTCACTCATCTGTAGCAGGATCTACGCAAATGGGGGAGGTTGCGTCCAAGTTGTGACGTCTCAACAGCCCGTAATGGTCGTTTACGGTGGCAATATGATGCGTAAGTCGTTCGGTTTCAGATGTGGCATTGTGCTAACGAATGCACACTAGCGTATGACATTAAGTTGTTAGTCAATAAAGGTACAGTCGATATCGTTCGACCTCAATGGCTCTTGGACTGTGTCGCAAGGGATGAACTTGTTCCCCTGAAGAAGAGGTACATACTCAAAGAGGAGACCTCAATTCAGGTCCGGAGGTTCACAAACTTCACAGATATTTCTTCCATCCGTCGGACGACCGACGGATGTCTGCTGAATACAACCAACCTGATAGCGAAGACGATGAAGAAATGGGCAATGAACCGCAGCAACCATCTGGAGAGCAAGATGCTGGCCTGAAGATTCCCACAACTCCAGAGGGCATTGAAGCCAAGGATATAGATCCGGCTCTCGCGGACTGGTTGAGGGTGGATGCCAAGCAGGCAGTCGGCGATGATAGCGCGACAGAACCGGAGAGTGACGTCGATTCCTTGAATGATGACGTCGGCAGAGATACGGACGAATGGATAGAGTTGGAACCAAGCGGTAGTGAGACCCTTGATTCGTTTCAAGTTTTGGTAAGCCCTCTCGCGTCTACCTCCGAAGTGAGCGGTTCACAGGTCTTCATCGAATAGTCTCTATCCGAAGAGAAAGCTCTCACACAAGTGAGCCTTATTGCCCGTTCCCTGGTTTCGTTGTTGAGTATGAGTAGCCTGAGGACGTCGCTATGGGCGAAGTTTCGGAGCGTGAATACGACACTACGTTGATATTTAAGCACTTGTACGTATCCTATGGCCCCCGTTTTCGACTCCCTGGCTCACCAGATGAATCCTTTTATAGGTGCTTCTACATCGATTCTCCAGAAAATGCACGCAAAAACGAGATGGTCGTGAATACGAAATATGAGAAAGAAATTTCCGATCAGTACGTTCATCGATTTTCCGCCAGAATGGATGGGAGCTAATGTAGACATAAGTTTGCGTAAAGCTTCCCGGAATATCGAAGAAAACGGAGGGAAGATTGTGGAGTTCAACGATGCCAAGCTAACCCACGTTGTTCTTGACAAACGGGACGTGTCTCGCAGGATAATTCTCATGCAACTCACCTCAAGGTAAGGTGACATCTTCTGCAGGTCGCCATAGTTGACGTTGTCATAGGCCTAAACGGCGTCGGCTTGTTATATCGGACTATATACAAGCGTGTTTAGATGAAGAGACTTTACTCGACGAGGAGGGTATGTCGAACCTCCATGTTCCCACATCCGAGGTCTCACAATTCCCATATCAGAATTTGCACCTTAATCAATATTTGAATGTACATATTTGTATTAGTGACGTCAGTTGTTGATGGGGGCCTGGGTATGGAAAGCCTGGGAGTTTAAAATGCAACTTTCCCTGACCTATCATCTCAAACCCGATCGGTATTTCATTATTTATCGCTCTTTCGCCATCGAGGTGTGGTTTCGACTCTTCATTCCGTTACAGCAGCCAAGCAGTAGCTCTGCATAGGTAACCGGGTCGCGCGCTGGCAGTGGTGGGATACCTGTCATCCGAATATTTCGAGCCTTTCGTCGAACCCTTGCATTCGAAACCATGGGAAGGCTTGGCCCCCCGAAACGTTTTTCCGGTGCCTTCACACTTCACACTTTGGTGTGCGCTCAATGTGGTCGTCCTGTTTTTAGACTCGGATCCAGCTATTCCTGACCCTACGTATCAG
>JBBPNR010000650.1:0-19361 GCA_038091015.1 Boletus vermiculosoides
GCTGCCTTTTTTTCCTGACTGCAACCGTACGCAGCTGCTTGCTATGAAGAGAGTCGCAATTTTACTCGGAGGTGCACCCCATGGCTCGGAGGAGCAATTCGTTCCTCCTAGTCAACATTTGCGCATCACTCGTTATAACGAGCTCTCGACTTAGGATAGGCTAATTCATCACTCTGGGCCGGCACACTCGATATCTGTTTCGATTTCTTTCTCTAGCTGAATTCACTTCTCAATTTATGCGTTATTATATGCTTAGTTTCGACTTCGATTGTAATTACACGTAGTCTTCGCTGTGTTCACACATTATTATACCCCGACGATTTGCAATCAAGCTATCGTTGTTCACATCCACATTCTGAACTTGGAGTTGATGTTGACTGCGTGGGTTTCCCTGGGCAAACTGAAGAGCCGAAGGGATCTAACTTCACAAGTAAACAGTTCAGTGATGAATTGAACTCCTGATGCCATCTATGTACGTAGTGTGGTTATATAGATAAAAAAGCAAGACTGATACTATATCACCTGAAATTTCTCGAGATCTGAGAGGGCTCGGACTAGAGTGAGAACATAAGACAAGACTTGGTCGAGAAGAAAGAATGACTTCTATAAATGGTCATACGTAGAGTGAGAACGGAAGACGAAGCTGTTCGCATATCAGTCTATGGAGAAAACGAATAGGATCAATCTCTCACGCCAGTCAAGAAGAAAGAACGAATGAGGGAATCTCCCATGTATAGCAGGACCAAGACGGAGAGTGAAAGGGGGGAAAGAAGAACGGGGACAAAACGGGTATGTAGGAAGTGCACGTACGCACAACAACAGTGTGGCTGGTCGCGATAAGGTTGAGGGAAGGATCTATCTATCCTATGTACACCCTATGCTGTTAGGCCATCGTGCTTTAATAATGGAAATTCTTGACGGATGAGACGCTGAGCTTCCGCTGATCTGGGCTTAATCGAACATTTGAACGGCGCTTGATGCCTGGATCGTCAGGAGAGCATCAGCAAGCTCACCATAATGTGAAATAATATCTGTCACGAACACGATCGTTTCTCCGACTAGATTGAACTCGGGGGTGATTTCCACTCCGTTTTCGACACGTTTTGAGATATCAAATACGGCGAGCGTTTGGGCACACAGCATCCAGACAGTTGAATGTCCGAGGAAATAGCCTGAGCGACGCATTACACCAATTTTACGTTGTCCAGTCAAACCGCATCGCTTACCTGGGCATTTGCTACACAAGAATTGTGGGATCAACTTCTGGCTTAAAAAGACTGGATTGATTCTTACCGCCGCCCGAAGCCGAAGCATGCATTCCCAGGATGGGGCTCTGGTTTATCTCCTAAGAATCGCTCGGGTTTGAACACCCAGGGATCCGCGTACGTTCTCTCGTCATGGAGTATCGCCCTGGGACCATGGTATCCAGAGCAAAATTTGGTGGGTTTTGTCGACTTACCAGATGTTGACGAGCACATAGGAACCAGCAGGGATCAAATACCCGTCGTATATGTCATCGACCCTTGTACACCTCATGGCTACAAAATCGTGTTGGAATGAGGTACGGTTGAAGATAGAACAACCAACTTATTGGACCCGGAGTATGCCAACGTAGCAGTTCTGTGAACAAAGCTTCCATGTACGGTAGAGACCCCCGGTCGGTAAACGTTGGCAATCGACCAGTACCTACAACTGAGTCCAGCTCTTGCTGCGCTTTCCTCAAAACACGTGGATAGAGCGTCATGGCGAGGTATAATGCATAGGAAACAGAATTGGCCTGCGAGAAGCATCTACAAATTAACATAAGCACGAGACTGAGGCGCTTACCGTGTCTGCACCACCTATGCTCAAGTTGTTTAATAACGGTATTGAGATAGTGGATGAATCCGTGAGGTCATACCTTGATACAAAGCTGCTGCGGCCCATTTAACGCGGTCTTCTAATTCTTCTGTGACGCAAGGCCTGCTCAATAAACAGGACGATAGTGAGGGCAGCGCCGTGCTAGCGGCCTCGAGAAGTCCATCTTAGTGTGCTTCAACATAACTGACATGATAGCTCACCAACTGAGACTTCACATAATTGTGAGGGATTTCAACGAGGTCCCGTATAACAATAGCGTATTTCTTTCCCTTTCTCTTGAATCCAGCACCGGGGAGCCATGACGGAATGTACTTCACTGTGAAGGTTTGAGTGAATTTGGACATGCTGGGATGATCCAATCACTTACTGAGAGGAACGAAATCCACATAGTATATACCTGGTGCGGTTACCATCGACAGCTGTGTATTTGCTACATGGGCCAAATCGACAAGAGGGTCGTCTCCTGTCTGAGTCACATAGCCATGTGAGAGGCGTAGTGCTATTGAAGTGAAATATCTAAACAACCTCGTGAACTATAATGGTGTGTAATATGGATGGAACTTACTTGCGAACATGGGCTTGAGTCCTCTCCGAATCTTCGAGTACGCATTGAAGATACCGTCGAGTTTCGAACTCGATCATCGCATGTAACTTTGACACAGTGGCATAACTCCCGATGTCTTGCGCAAACCACTTTCGATGCGAACGAAACCATTCATTATAATTGGAAAGGAGCATGATCTTTCCCCATCCTGAAAGATCACCGCCCATAACCGACCGAGGGCGGTCAGAGTAGTTGTTTCCTCGTTTCTCCAGCAGATCTTCAGCGATTTTAGCAGAGCCAATGACGATGACATTGTATCCGAACAGCGACCCAGAAGCGATGTCACCTATTCAACAAGTGATTAGCGACAGCAGGACTTCATGATCATGGCTCAGCACACCATACTGCTGGTTGAATTTGAGTATCGTTAACCATACTCTTTCGTTGGGAATCTCGAGGAGGCATCGAAGACCAGAAACACCTGGTGGCAAGCGACGGGCTCTGTACCTTGCGTAAAGCTCATGGAGGCAGATAATGCAGAGGCCGAGCGGGATGAGTGGGATGAGTAGTGAAACCACAGTTCTAAGATCCATGGTCGTAAGGGTGGACACAGAACTTGGCAACAAGTTGATCATAGTGAAGTAGCAACTTGGGTCTGATCCTCGAGCAATCTGTCGCCATATCCCCGAACCACTTATCTGGAGCTAAGGAGACTCTGCAGGACCGGCCCGAGGACGTGTACAACTGAAATTGCAAATGGTGAGATTGGCCAACGACGTCGTAAATACGGTTTTAATAATTGCCTACAGCGTCTTCATCTTACCTCAGAGGTTCTGATTCCGTGCCAAAGGTCATTGTCAAAGGTCATGTCGGTATGCTCAGGGTAATACTGGGATATGTACAAAGCGGGGGTCATGTTAGTTACCAAGCTGAGTTCCGACTCGGAGCACATACGTTCGGTGACCTTTCTGTGCAAAGGTCGGACATTTGTCATGATGGAAGCGTTTTGTCGGGGACAAATCTTCGCTTCCTCATTGGTGATACCTTTGTTCGTTTCTTCCTGACCGAAGCAGCGCGTAACCGAAAACAATTTAGGGCAGCGGAGAAACAGCGGGTTGATGATCAGTGGCTTCTTCAATGAAGCGGTGACCCTGGACCAGAAGCTGAGCCGACCCGGGACATTGTTCATGCATGTGGAGAGAAGTCGGGTGACGAACATCATGTGCTTCCGTCTCGGAGCAGCATTGTCACGTAACGTTTTTGACAAGTCTTTGGCACGATTTGTGAGCTCTGACAAGCTTCACAAACAAGGGATTTACCTCATGCAGCCTTACCATAAAAGTAAACGACAACACTTCGGGGTGTGGTTTTCTGCCTGGTGGATATATAGGCTAAGGATGCGTAAAATAAAACGGTGAAAGTATTGTGTATTCAGTGGAGTTCCGAAAAGTAGGTGGTGCCAACTTCTGCGGTGCAGTGTTCAGGCAAAGTCACATCGCACTTTCTTTTCCTGCTTGCTCATCATGACCGACCTGAAGATGATGAAATGATACCATACCATGTACGGGACGAGGCGGGGAGAGTGAACCCAAGAAGACAGCTGGCTGAAAAGACGCTACTGATATGTTAGGTTATCGCTTGCTGCCAGCAGTACTTGGCCCATTGGAGGATGGCTAGCAAAAAAGGAAATTATTTACATAAGGGTCCTACCATGCCAACTTGAATGAGTTTCCGATCAACAGACCCTGGCCTCATCGACATCTTCCAATGGCAAGCGCCGCGAACTGCGCCCGAGGATCAGGATGCAGTACCAGTATGTATATATCAGCTGGCAACTTGGCAGATATGTTATGGTCATGGTTCTCTGATTACCTAGGATTGGTTATAATAGACATGTCACCGAGTCGGTGCCTATATCCCCAAATTGCACTTTAAAACATATCCTAAAAATGGGGACTCGCTAGCGAGTATCTCGTCACTCATTCTTCTGATTAGCAAGACAATTGGTGACTCTCAGGGATGTGAGTCACGTAGTCAACAACAATTCACGTCAGTTGAATTCCTGGGGCTCCTTACTCGGTTTCCCAGCGCTCGATCCGGAGAACATACAAGTAGATAGCATGAATCGACACCCCCCCGACGAGCCCCCGATCCATTATGCCCTACTTGGCTGACTTCATCCTTTCCATCGTAGCTGTTGATCGTATTCCAGCGCACTTTATCTCCTATATACCAGGCAAGACCCCGTTCTCAACATGGCCCGCGGTTGTCAGTATGACTGTGACGTATCTTGTCGTCGTATTTGGGACTCGTGAAACGATGAAGGACAAAGCACCTTTGAAGTTGACCACATTATTTCGAGCACACAATTTAATATTGAGTGTTGGGAGCCTCATCCTCATGGCACTTATCGGTGAAGAGGTATTCTCGAATTGGCTGAAGCCTGAAATAGGCACATACGGTTCGCTGTGCGCCAGTGAAGCCTACACGAAGGTGAGTATTCCAACATGACTCGAATACTCGCTTGAACATGTATCGTTCTTCAAGAGGCTGGAGTTCTACTTGATGCTAAATTATTACTTCAAGTACTACGAGCTCATTGACACAGTCTTTTTAGCTCTGAAGAAGAAACCTCTCGGTGGGTGTTCTGCTTTCACATTGCCAACATACCACTCTGATCAATTGATCAAAAAGCATTCTTGCATGTGTATCACCATGCGGCTACGGCAATTTTGGCATTTGTCCAACTAAATGGTCGAGCAACCGTGGTAAGTATTATGTATTGTGCACTTCAACTCGTGAACTTTGTCTCTTCTAGTGCTGGGTTGCGGCGTTCCTTAACCTCGGTATTCACGTGTTAATGTGTAAGTGTCAGACACCTTTGTGAAATATACCTCACACTCATACGCAGCTTGAAGATTACTATTACTACGCCGCTGCTGGCGGTGTCAAACTATGGGTATGCGTTATCTATTCAATTACAATGGACCATTGTTCACGTTAAGTGTGACTCAGTGGAAGCAACACCTTACGACAATGCAGATCGCCCAATTCATGGTCATTCTAGTAGCAGCATCCTTCGCCAGTGAGTGTCGAGGTATCTTCGTCTCTCATCTTGTTGGCATATAACGTTGTCGTAGGTTATCAGTATGCTGCATATAACTGGTTCCCCGCATATCTCCCTCACATGGGGGGTTGTGCCGGCACACCTACTGCAGGCATCGTCGGGGGTGGGATCATCTCCAGCTATCTACTATTGTTCCTCGACTTCTTCTACAAAACATATTTACGGAAAACTGGCTCACATGACTTGGTGGCGTGGCTGCGGTTGGCCGCACAAAAACGCTTCCAACAGAGCGTAACTGGTCGGTACTGATTGTGTAATGCAGAAGATACTGTAACGAGTTAGGGGGTCTACTACAGTATGCTACACCTGTCAATTGAAATCAATGTCGTTTGCCTTCATAATTAAATCAGTATATATGTACTCGGTGCAGCTTCTTACGGATGGACACTCAGATTATCTGATTGAGCATGCAAGTAAACGTCGTCCTGTTTGGGTAATTTACGGTCAATGTACCACGCATTATCTACGTTGTCTGCCCCTTCCGTGTAGGAGAATTAAACCCAAGTCATGTTCGAGACATAGGCTCGTTTGCGATGGGTACTCCAAGTTCCAACTTGCATATGGTATAATGCATTCGGATTTCACACCGATGGGATGGCGGCCCACTCGTATACTCTGGTAGTGAGCCTCTGAGTCCGTCGAATACGAGTCGTAGGGAGGATGTGGGTGCGATTTGTTTGAGTATCCTACAATGGTTGATTATCGCCGGCTAAACCCGAGATAGCACATCCATACTCGCAATCCGACATGCACTAATTGGTGTCACTCACCGACCAAAAACCACAGTCTACAAGTAGACTTCGAACTTCATTGAGTTCACCGTCAACTCATCGAACTCGCTCTTTGTCTCAGTTATTCACAATTTTTCTCTCGTTTGCTTCCATATCGTGTCTCCGCTACTTCTTTTCACATATTTCTTAACTTCCCTTGACTTCATTTGACTCGATCATGTCTGTATCTGAATCGGCACCAGCCAATGTTGCTACGCACGACGATGAGGCTCTTTCTGCCGCTCGCAAACAAAGTATGTTCTCGCGATCTTTCCCCACACATTCTTAATCAAGCTCCGGGTCGTCTTCCAGTCGAGTTCTACTTTGCGGACTCTAACCTTCCATATGACAAGTACGCTCCGAGGCTATTTTTTCTCTTATATCCAGACTGATGTTTTCTTTGCCAAGATTCATGTGGACGTTGCATACCGCAAATACCGACCACTGGGTTCCTATCAAAACAGTCTCGTCATTCAAGCGTATGAGAGATCATGCCGCTAAAGGACACGAATTCATCCTGCGTGCACTGAAGACGAGCACAGAGCTCGAGCTCGACGACAAAGGGGAGAACGTTCGACGTGCGACCGAGCTGCAAAAACCCAAGGGTCAGTTCGAGAGGAGTGTGTACGCTGTGCGTTCTTTTTTTCAGAATCAGTTTTCGAGGGGAGTACCAGCGGGGCTTACGTTTTGGGTGGAACAGAAAGGGTTCGGGAAGGAGGAACCGGGTCTTCAACAAAAATTGGAAGCGTTTTTCGAAACATACGGTAGGGTGAATGCCGTGAGGATGCGTCGTGTAGATGGAAAAAAGGAGTTCAAGGTTTGCTTGATTTGCTATCATATGTGATTTACGACCTCATCCATTCTATTTTTTATAGAGTTCCGTATTTGTAGAGTTTGCTGAGATAGCTGGTGTGGAAGCTTTCTTGAGCGCGGAACCGAAACCGTCATGGAATGGTGAGGAGTTACTGGTGATGTCCAAGTGAGTACCGCCATGGCTCCGGTTATTGCATTCCGTCTTCATTGTTTGGTTGGTGATAGGGTGGCTTATTGTGACATGAAAATCAAGGAGAAAGGTCTCTCAGGAAAGGCTGCCGAACTCCGCAAAGACAGCATCTCGTCCAGGAAGGGTTTCAATGCCTTCCGAGAAATGGAAAACCCTTCTAGATCAAAAGCGAACGGCAAGTCTAAGGAAAAACCGGAGGTTTTCCTCGAATTCATGGGAGATAAGATACGCGTGTACGATGACGATGAAGATGGAGTTGGCTACGTAAAGACAGAGGACGTCCCGTTCGTCAGAGGCGCCACTCTCAAATTCGCGGGATGTGGTGGTGATGCGAACTTTACGGAGATGAAGGCAAGCGTCTCGATCACATCAAGATACGGTCTCTCATCTCACATTAACATCTCACATTAGGCTCCTCTCCGCGAGCGTTTTTCCCGTGTTCCGTACATCCAGTTCTCCAAGGGCGACGACTTTGGACTCGTCGGGTTTGAAAAGGCATTAAAAGAAGATGAGATTGAATACGTCAAGGAGAACCTCAAATCAGTCAACTCGAAAGAGGTCGTCTGGACCATTCCAGATGGTACGCGTCAAGTTGATCCTCATCCTCATGACTCGAGACTGAATGAATGTTGTTGACAGAGGAGGAGGAAAAGCAGTTCCAGGTCGACCGCGCCAACTTCGCTGCGAAATCGGCGCTTTCGCGATCACAAATGCGGAGAGGCAGTTCGGGGCGGGGTGGACGCGGCGGTCGTGGCGGTCGTGGCGGTCGCGGAGGTGGCCGGGGGGGTGGTCGAGAGAAAACCAGGGACAAAGCGAAATTTGATGCCCCTCAGCCCATCACTCCTAGCGAATCTCAGACGGGGGAGAAGCGCAAGCGCGATATCGAGCCAGATGGTGGACCCGACGTAGGTGTACGAGGGACAGGTGTGCCAACAATTGCGGCGGCGAAGAAGGTCAAGGCCGACGAGTCATAGCTGCTCGAGGTGGAGATTTGGGGTAAGAAGAGGAAGTATTTTCTTCTGTATTTCTAGATGTTTGTACGCAACTTGGATACGCGAGTAAATCGACGCGATGTAAGTGATCACCGCCGCAGGGGTAGTGGGCATCAAGCTTATTCAAGCGAGGATCCAACGAGCAAGCTTTACGACGATCGATCCCATACAGTCATGAGCAAAAAAACGTCAACTTTTGGTTGGCCCGGCAGTAGTCCTAGGTTAATAGCGAGCCGATCATGTGCCAGGGAGTGACGGGAGTGCTAATAAGCCTAGACTGGTGACCATACCTCTAATTTGGCAGGCCACCGGATAACCTGGAGATCTTTGTGAAATGACTCAGAGCCAACGATTGTGGTAGCAAAAAGGACGGGGAACGACGATCAGGAACGACGATCAAAAGCTGTTCGAGGTACAGCTCGGTCTCACCAGGATCAGTCTAAGGACTTAGCCGAGAGCCCCTAACAATTGGTAACAGCCAACCGGCAGTCTACCACCCAGGACCATTGTAGCCACCTCAGATCGACGGCCTCGGATGACCTATGGTCACAGAGTAGGCTTGCCCATGGAACGAATCGACCTATTAACATTCAGCACAGTAAAGGTATAGGGGGTAATGTACATCGTAGCCACAACCATCATGGGACAGGAAATCCGACTAGAAATAGAGACGACAGACTCTTAGACGTCCTTGACTTGTTCCTCCAAGTATTCCCATAGTTTCTTCCCAATCTCAGGATCCTGCGTATCGGCGCGCGGCTTGCCAATGCGTGCCCACGGAATGAGGTACTACGAAATAGTATGGCGTGATCATTATCGAGGACACGGACACGTCCTGAAGCGCACGTACCTTGCCGTTCAGAGACTTTCCGTCGGGAACTGTGCCCGCATATAGCTGAGTGATGGCCCCGTATGACACGGGACGGAGGAAGGTATTCTGTGGAGTGAGCCGTCAAACAAAACACAGAGACACGGTGAGGCTTGAAAGACACATACCGAGATGGTCTGGAAGGCACCCCCTGTATGCCGCTGCAGATCGGTTTTGATACCTCCTGTTGAGTGCGCGCGTGAGCAATGATTGCTCGGCCTAGCTGAGCGAAGGTGGACGTATACTGACCTGGGTTCAAGGCAGTTGAGACAATGCCTTGGTCTCCGTACCGCCGCGCCAGCTCCGCAGCGAAAACGATATTCCCCTAACAATGCCATCAGTGGAATTGAACCTAGTACTAAAGATGGAGTGAGCTTACCGTCTTGCTCTGTCCGTACAGTTTCCATGACCCGGCTTGTTTGCGCGCTGGACTGTCTCTCATGGTGTCGTAGTCAAGACCGTTGAACCAGTGTCCATTAGACGAAGTATTGACGACCCTGGCAATACCATCTGGCGTTGATTTTGCGGTGGAGAGTAGGGTAGGAAGCACGAGTTTGGTAAAGTAGAAATGGCCGAGGACATTGGTACCGAACTGAAGGTCGTACCCATCATCTGTGAGCATGTCAATGGGAGCAGCCATCACACCGCTGATCCGACAAATTATATTAGCAATTTTGACAAAGATCACCAGGAACTCGGGCTTACGCGTTGTTGAACAGGACATTCAGCTGTGTCTCCTTGCTATTCAAGTGTTAATATTCCCAACTACAATTTAGGAGATAGAAAGTCTTACGAATTAAATTCCTGCGCCGCTCCTTTGACGCTCTTCAGGTTGGCAAGGTTCATAATAAGGAGGTTGGCATCTTTGCCAGTAGCGTCCTTGAGTTCTTTGAGGGTCCCTTCGCCTTTGGACTGATCACGGGCAGTGATCCAAACTTTGGCGTTCTTGGTTAACAACACCTGAAAGATTGGTCACTTGAGTGTGAAGTATAGAAAACAACCCAGAATCCTTGAAACAGAAAGCTTGGAACTGGTACTTACTCTAGCAGTTTCTTTGCCGATGCCAGCCGTGGCACCGGTGACGAGGACGACCTTGCCAGACATGTCTGGTATGTCCGCGGCCGTGAGCTTGGAGCTACCAGGAAAGATGTTTTCGTTGATGATGGCCCAAAAGACTCCCATGTTGGATACAATACAGAGAAGTGGTCAAGTCGGAGGGGATACGTTTTATGTTGGGAGTCACATAGGAAGAGACGAAATATATAGCCTGAAGCCTGTGGGAGGTGGGAATCGAAACAACAGACTCCGAGTCAGTGAATAATATGATATGCGTGGTGCTTATAGTACGCGCCGAGAAGAGCCGTGCAATAATGACAAGCGCGGGTATTTGATATACCGCGATGGGAGGTGCGTGTGCTGTGAAAGACTGGCGCCGAAGCTCGAACGTAGCACGGCTTGCTTATCCAGATAGTATTAGTGATGCGCGGGGGCGTAACGCGTTGCGGCCGCAGGGATGCATCACGTCTCAAGTTCTCGAGGCAGTGCACGCGGCTCGTTGTTGGTGTTTCCTAGTCTACGACTCCTTGGCCAATGGACGAGGACACGAGAGTGCTTGCCCGAGTCAACTGTGCGACCGTTCAAAAAGCGCAACCACTGGCTGTGATCTAGTAGTGAAGTTGGGGTGTCAGCCTCCTCGATCCACATGCCATTCCGAGATCGCGGCTTTTTTGGTTGGCGGAGTGTGAGAAGGTGCACATCGGCGAACTCAGTAACCATGAATAGAAATCTGCGCTGTCAATAGGGGATACCCGGCAAGTGTGGAAAATTTGTATTCTGTCTCCAGATGGGACCTTAACTAGCATGTTGAACCCTAGTCTCCCCAAATCAGACCTAAAACTTCGAAGTCAGAAGACAGTCGTTCAAGATACTAGAAGTTGTCTCGCTGCCGTCTGTTGAAAATGACGTGGCCGGGTATCGATCATTAATTCCACGAGGCCAACTGACTGGGGGATCCTGAACGTGACGGTGAAATTTCGAATTATGGACTCTCGCAAAGATCCACGTGGTAGATAATCAGTTTGAACGCTACCACGTATCCTGCTATCAAGATGTCCTCTCTCTGCTACAGTGGTTCCTCCCGCTTCTACACAGAGCTCGCAGAGCTACCTGTTCCAACATCGGCCAAGTTTATCAACACTGCAGCTACATCTGGCGTCTCAGGTCAGCGAGATCTTCCATTCCTTCGACTCTAATCTTCGGCTTCTTTCCCTAACTCCTTATCCTCGCAGTCGTCCGCATCTCATATTCGATCCGTGATCATGAACGCAATGTGAAGCGATCCATTTCGAAAACACTCACTTTGCGTAGCACAGATTCAGAAATCGTTTCGCCGGTGATATCCTCGATAATCAACCAGGATCCATCAGAGATCTCAGCTTTCCTTTGTGCACCGTCAGAGAAGCGTCATGCATGTCTAAAAGAGGTATCCGACGCTAACGGTGCAAAGAAACGCTATGTAGAGGTCTGGTCGGGTGCTCAGCTGGAGGTGTCACTGGAGGTCACGAAGGAACATGGGCAGTTCCACACAGATGGTATGATATTCATTCGAGTGTTATCCTCATGTACTGACTCCCTTCGCCCTCTTAGATGTCTTTAAGTCGTTCTCCTTCAGTCCATCCGAAACCGCGTTGGTGTACACCGCCGAAGCTAACCCCGAGACTGCCGAGAAACAGGAAGTGGATCCATACCCAAAGTTTCGCTTTATTCCTAATTTTGGCGAACAATTGTATACCAAGAAACGGCCTACACTCTTCGTGTTCCGCTGGGGGTCCCCGAACAAGGTGTCGCACGGTGGCAGCAGCAACAACACACCAGCTGCTTCTATCACAGCGTTGTCACTAGACCAACCCCCCAGCACTCCTGTCCTATTCGGCCAGGCAACTTTTGTTACCGAGACGCGTCTCTATGCCACCGGATACGAGCAAACTGGTGATGGAAAGCTATTGGGCGTCAAAGGATGTTTCAATCGACCGGCCAGTATATGGGAACTAATCCTTCCAAGCGAAAGTCCGGACACAGCTACAACCACGGTGTGCAAATCCGTTAAAATCGAGACTCCAGGGCGTTCCTCTCGTTCACCCCGTGTCCTATTTGATAAAGATCATGTTCCAACGAGTTTATTCTGGTTGTCCAATCCCGTGGGCGGTGCGCACGCATCTACAGTATCCCTTCATGTTCGTGATTTGGAGGGTACTGTGGGCGACAGGCTCCTTGTGGACGCAGTATATGATCCATCAGCTCCGGAGTTTCCAGGTCTGTACACCGAGTACAACCTGGCCGACAGCCCATTCCTCAGACTCGGCGATAAGACATACGTTTTGGCACAGTCGCTTTGGCGCTCTCGTCCGACATTGATTTCAATCAACGTAGAAAATGGGGTAGTATTCGATTTGACACCTGTCCTGGATGGCCAGGCATTGTATAGCTGGAGTTTACTAGGAACCGACGGAGCGGGCTCGGTGATCTGCTCCCGGAGCACCCCAACCTCTCCACCCGAGACCGTTCTTTTAACTTCGACACATGACGGATTCCCAGGAAATGTCCAACTGCAAGTACTTGATAGACCAGCTGTTTCTCCAAAACGTGCGTATCACAGAATCTGAAGGGATAACTCCCAACCCTGATCTGAGTTACAGTTCAGGAAGCTATTGATCATCTTGATGCACGTGTCATACCCATTCCGAATAGATATCCCGTCGAAACTATCGTCATTTGTTCAAAAGAGTCGGTCCAAGGACACAAACCTGTGTGCTTGACAATTCCACATGGAGGACCTCACGCGACCAGTGTTACGTCCTTCACACCAGGTGTTCTCGCTCATGCTCTTGAAGGCTGTGAGTCGACTACATCCTTTATCCAGGCACGTGATTGAATTAACTTCCAGATACCGTATCGTTGCCGAATTACACTGGCTCCATGGGTTTTGGCGAGAAATATATCCAAAAACTTCTCGGGAAATGCGGGACACTTGACGTTGCGGACTGTATCGCGACGGTTGAGGAACTCATCCATCTCGGACTGTCTGAGCCAGGAAAACAAATCGTCCAAGGTGGAAGCCACGGAGGCTTCCTCGCCGCACATCGTAAGTCTCACAACCCCCATCTCACTCTCAGCCGCTCCAGAGAGCTCGCTAACGAACTTGGCAGTCATTGGTCAATACCCCGACGTGTTCAGCGCGGCAGTCATGCGCAACCCCGTCATCTCAGCTGGCGAGCTCTGCGCTTCTGACATCTCCGACTGGCCTTTCCGCGAGTTTGGACTTCTGTTCGAACCCGGTACGCATGTTACCCCGGAGAGCTTTGCGACGCTCTATGCTGCCTCGCCTATCGCACACGTGGATCGCGTGAAGACACCAGTATTGTTGTTATTGGGCGAGGATGATCTCCGCGTGCCGCCGACGCAAGGAAGGGGCTATTATCACGTGTTGAAGGGAAGAGGGCGGGTGGTGGAGATGTTGGTATTCCCGAAGGAGACACATCCGATTGACGGTGTGGAGGCTGCGAAGGTAGCGTTCGAGGCTGGGCGAGATTGGTTCCGAGCGTTTACTCAGGGAAAGTGAAGGGTCAGTATGTGTATACCGACATCTGTGGGTTTGATTTTTGGGGACGAATTGTATCATTGAACGAAAGCAGTTAACCACTGCCGTTGTGGCCCGAGCTTCAGGTTGGATTTTCTCCTAGCCAAGGGACCGGGACTGGTCCCACATTCCTACCAAAGGAAGTGCCAGCTTTGATTCCTATATTTGTGTTGCTACCGTTACATGAGGAGACGTCCACGATCCGACATTGTAGTACGGGGAATCGTGCGAAACGTTCACTCTGAGAAGAAGAAAAAAGATGACATGATCCTCTCAAAGTCGACTCTTTGCGATGTTTGCTACCTTTCTCCCCTCCTCCAACATCGGCCTGAGGCTTTCCTACAAACTGACTGAAATTGTCCCCTTCATATCTAACAGACGGTGAGCAATAGAAGACAGAGTGTCGAATCAACATACGTAGCGGCCGGAAGATAGTCTGCATAAAGGTGTCCGATCCTGGCAAACGTGCTGTAACCATGGTCACCCAAGGCACGACGGGCGTTCTCAAGACCATTGATAATCTCCGTGGAGACCAGGAACTTTCAGCCACAAAGCATGGCATGAATTTCAGCAAGGTTCCCCAAGTCAGCTTGTTCCATTTGCTCTCTCAGAGCGGAAAACGATTTGATCTGGGAACTTGTTTAGGCAGGGACATCTCTTCACAACGAAACACAGACCGTTTGACGATCCAAACCAATGCACACATACGAACGTGAGAGTATGGGAAGAAGGCGATAATAAGTGGAAGGGTATCCGATACCTTGGCACTCTAATCCAGGTTCTCCTTGTCTGCGGACAGTGGTATAGCGGATCGCAATAGTGATGCCTTTTCTTCCAGTGAATTATATGGAAGATTCTCGGAATTGGGGGATATCTCTTGCGAGAGTTCAACCTGCAGTTGTCACTATACTAAAAGCAGTCATTAGAGGTAGAAACCACAATAGTAGATCTGGCTACCTCGCACGGATATACATCATCTGTACGAGTATTGAGTATATGAGCAGGCTCGAAAAACGATGGACATACGCAGGCTCCAAAGCTATGCTTCGGATTCTGAGGCTTAATATATCGACCATCTTCAGTAACCATTGCGAACTTCGAGAGCCTGTTCTTCCGGGGTATTCCTACTTACACAGACACAAACCTTTCCTCCATACTATCGTCAATTATTCAACCCCGACTCCGCTCGTCCTTGTCTTTTCTCTCCCACTCACTTTTTCAGGCGCGACGATGGTGATATGAGGGTGATTCCAGTACTAGTCCGGCGACGGAAGTAGGCACAAAGTGGTGTCGTCCTTGGTTGTATCACGGGCATCTTGCATAGTATGAACAAGTTCGGTGACAGTGTCGATGACGGCAGGATCTGTGCTTCATCGCATTTGGGACTGTCTTGAAATCATCAGAGGTGTGAGAAGCGTGTTTGCATTCTTGGTAAACGAGGATATCGGCGAGCTTGCCACCGAAGGGGTCGGGATGACTGCAGTTGCTTGATGTTTGTTTATTTTGGATGGTGATCGTTGCTTGATGCAGTATGAGATCCACGTCACTACAACTTCAGTATCTGGTCCGAAAGACCACAGCGTGGGCGCACCATTCTATCTAGTCATTGTCCTCGCCTCAATATCATTTATTGGATGTGTCGCCGCGTTCATAGCATGGTGGATACGATCACGCGCTCGAAAACACGACCTCGAACTCCATGATCTTGGGATCACCACGACTCCGTCTCCAACGCTGGCAGCCCTCAGGCTTCCATTGACAAATTCGAAAAAGGGACCTACACAGACTTGGAGACCCAGACACGGCCTTACCACCTTCCTGCATCCATCGTCCGCGGGAGCCCGTCCAATCTCCTTGCTGTTCCGCATACGATTCCGACTTTAGGAGAAGGCACTGGCACGGCGTCACAGCCCGGCCTTCCTCATACTACGCTAGTAGCTGGGGAGTATCCGTCGCTCGCACAAATGATTCACGTCCCCAGAACTCGAGCTCTCAGCTTCATCCTCATCAGATCTTGTCCTCGTCCGACAGACGACCAGCCCCTACTCACGCCCCAGCACAGCGCGAATACAGCCAAGGCTATCAGTTCAAGAGAGCACGCATACGTTTGGAAGACTCCATGTTGAGAACAGAGCGCCAGGAGACGTCACGAGCGGGGACGAGGGTGGGATGAACATACCCTGCTTACAATACAGTGCTGGGCTGTCACCCGTTGCGAACACTAGTGGACCTAACGCAGCTCTGGTTGGAGACAATACAATGCAGAGCACCTAGTTTGATCGAAGCGACCGATCTGTCCAGGAAGTCGATGCCCCTTTGCATCCACCTAGTCCTGCAACGCGCTTGTGGGGTAGGAGAACGGGCACTGTCGAGACGCATAAAAACGCAAGGTACGGCGGGAATTTGTATCCGAACGCTGGATGGAGGACCAAGCGGTGCGATGTGGCAGGCACCATCGGCTATGATCGATCAAGAAAAAAACGACAAGGTTCCTGCAAGACCTGCACCTGACCCTCCAGGCCGGACGAACATCCTCAAGACATCCTCTTGGTAAGCTGTGGACGCCATGACGAGCAATCGATCCTCGGATCCTGAACGTCGTGCAGCGAATGCCGGGAGTGGTTCTAGGTTCACGCCTGCACCTCTGCGGGTTGCATCCCGGCGTTCATCCGTCTCTCCCGCTACTAGTTCCTCCCTCCCCGACACCCACATTCCTCGATCCCAAGAGGCGGAAACCAAGTATGAACTGGCGCTGCCAGGGAAGTCTGTCACTACCCAATAAATGTCGCATAATTCGACCCATTCAAGATCTGGTAGTCTCTTAACAAGAACGAACGAATCGGACGTACCTCATCAGCAAGGACATCGTGCGAAGAGTCGATTCACCCACCCCAAAGGTGTCTCATTCCAACTTGAACCGCGACCTCATCGCAAGCACATATCGACGACAACCAGATTCGCTTAGGGCAGACGCTGGAAGCGTGGACTCACCGATGGACTCCGCCGCCGCACGCGCAACCTGCGCAAGTATGGTATTGGGACTCGATTCCATCCAGTTGGTCAGCTTTAGGGGAGCGCTGGGGGTCACTTGTACCTGGAACGTGCGTATTCGCCACTGCCTAGGCCGATACGCAATCCCAGTCCCAGCTCGCTTGCGATCACGCCGTCGCAACTTACGTTAGAATGGGTCCTTCACACAGGTTCCGTAACCACGCGGATGCGCACGTCAATACTCTCTAAAAGCGACATTATGGGTCCGGAAGCTAGCACACTCCGGTCTGGCCAGGATACGAATATGTAGAAACTACAACCAGTTCCATGTGTACCATGTCGAGAAATGACACGATCCGGTCAGGACGCAGTACGATCGGAGCGAACCCTTGCATGCTGAGTCGTCAGAAAGGTGTCACTCCTAGGCGGAAACGGCCTAGACCACCTCAGCGTGCACCGTGCACCGCATCATCCGTACAGTTGATGGAGAGCGGGTTGTTTATCAGGGAGATGGCGGTGAGGAGAGCGTTGTTGCCAGAGAGACGGAAGAAAATCAAGGCAGCGGGAAGCCTAAAAGATCGCGAAGACAGTCTTATGCGTAGCCGTGATTCACGTAACCCCTAAGATGTCTGTCACTCCGTCACCCTCGAGCAGTCGTTATAAAACATCTTTGCACTCAACTCCTTTCGGTGTGTCCACTGGTGGCATGAACACTTAACAAACCCTGTTCTGGAACAATTCTGTGAAATGGTGGACGCCACGCCGTGTACAGCAAAGAGAGAAGGTAACAATGGTGAATGCGTCGACTTAGTCACTGAATTCTGGGAAACCCTCGAGGCTCGGCTAACCTAGAATGCCAGCGTGAGGTGTTCCATACGCTCATTCTGGAGTACCGCCGACCCATGTTTTCCCGTAAGTACCATTATATCCTGTCGTACCCGATGACGATCATGCGATCAGATCTCCCTGTACAAAACAAGTTCCCGCCACACCGGAACCCGTAACAGCTAACAATCTTCCACAACCGAACATGATGGGGACGTGGTGAATAATCGTGACTGAGATGCAAGTTGGCAACCGTAGAATGAGGTGCGCATGGGACACGACAACCCTCCTCTGTATTGATATACTGCGAGGCATATAAAGGCCAAGGGCTAAATGGATTAATCTATCACCTCATCTACCTTCTACCCTCGAGCTTTCGCCTTCACTGCGATGTCGATGAAGGCTTTATCTTGGTCAACTTTGATGAATCTGATCGCCGCTGCCACGGCGTTCCAATGTGATGACATGCGGCTCATCGACAAGACGACCATTGGCACAGGTGCCATTGGAGAGGTGACCGCAGAATTAGTCACCTGCAGCAACATAGTCAATCTGCACAACCCCGCATCCAAGAGACAGACAGACAACCAGGATACATGTAATGATCCATGTCAGTGTTTTCACGCTCCACGTGCACTTGAATTCCAACCGTGTCGGACCGGAATGTGCTGCAGGCACCACGTATTGCTACACACCGGGTGGCGGAGGACCGAACCCGTATGATTGCCAGATCATCGCCGATTCCTTGCTGGGCTCCGATCAAAGCTCGCCAGTTACCATCTCAGTCGTAAGCTTAATTCGTTACACGTCCGAGGGTTCAGTCTCACAATGTACAGGGATATTTGTCCGTCGTAACTTACGGGAGTTGTCAGTCCATCCTCGTAAATCAAGCCAACTTCACCCAGGATTACTGTGGAAAGTCGTGGGTAAGACATCTTGCTGTTACGTGAGCCGAACTCACGTACGCGTGGCGTGTAGGCCAACGTGATCACTAGAGTTCACGGTGCCCTGTTACCGTCGAGAAGACTTACGGCGTGTGCTTCCTGCCAGGGCTAAAAAGTCCGGGCACCTTCACACAGATCACAGGGGGAAAGTCCCCTGAGACCGCTCGCCTAGCTTGCTTAATCGGCAGAACATTCCAGATAACGTTCTCGCCAAGCACAGCAAGCCCTTTATAAGACTGGGTGAGCGACCACTTTTTCCTCACGCTTTCCCCCCCCTTCCCCTCTTCTCTCTTTCTCCATGTTCCTCTAGCTTCTACCATTTATCTATTTACTCGTTATGACTTAGCCATGTCCCCTTGTTGGTGTGTCGTAGTCAAGACCTGTGACCCACTTCAGAACCACATTATCAGGTAATGTTTTTGTACTCGTTTGCTATGATCTATGAACGAAGCATTAGACTATTCATGTATCAAGCAATCCTAATACATTGTTGTCTTTAGTTCTAGCCAAGTGCACCAGCGAGAGAACTGTAAGAGGATAAGTAATGTTCTTGGGGGTTTGTGCTGTTGTTGGTATGCTCTGTGTTACGGTCATGGAGGAGACCCCTTATCAATTTCCTTCTATGTCTCCTCCTCCTCGCCCACCGACTCCAATCCCCTCGTCGGTTACCCCTCCTCTCCATCTTGACCACCCCGGCTCCTCCCTATTCTCCTCCCTCTTCTCCGACCTAAGGGACTACGACATCCCTACCTCCACGTGGGCTGACCTCTTGGACGAGTCTCTATTCGAGGCTTAGACCAT
>JBBPNR010000651.1:0-19358 GCA_038091015.1 Boletus vermiculosoides
TAGGGCAATTTGAGTTCTCAGGTGCATTGAACCATTGTGCCCCAGTAATCAGCCTGTCAGAAGCTCCTCACAGCTCTTCAGAAAGCCTGGCAAGCACTTGATCTTCAAGTGTACAGTATCTTCAGATGCTTCAAGTTGCAATAAAGCAGGTATAGGGCCTACAATGGGTAGGGGGTAACCCAGGTAACTTGTGGTGGGTAACCTGTGGGTTGAGGGCAGGTCGGGTACCCTTGGGTATGGGTTACCTGGGGGGCTGGAATCTGGGTGGGTACAGGTATGGGGCAACAAAAAGAAGGCTAACCTGGGTATACCCATGGATACCTGTGGTCATACTAGGGTGGCTATCTCAGGGCTTGACAGCATCATGGTTTGTACTTGACAGATGTCATATGTCATTGAATATTGCACACTGCAATAATGATTATTGGCCACCAAGGCCCATGACCATGCATTCCTTAGCCTCTGAGTCAGAACATCAGAACCACACCAGTCTTAGGTGCCACTTCAAGCTTCTTGAACCTATTCATATGTGGACAACTCATAGACATGATGCTGACCTGCTGCTGGGGAACCACCTGAGTGTGTGGCATTAGTAGTCTAATCATCCCTGATGCTATCCACCCTTCAGGAACTCATTTGCACAACATAAATCAAATTACATTGGCCCAATAAAAGGTTTTTGGTGTTGTGAGGCCTATCAACAGTTTTTTGAACTGTTACCCCACCATTATTGCCACACTGGCAACCACACTGCTAGTTTTGAACTACTGAAGGTATGTATATCACAGGGCACTCAAGCAATTAATCAGTGTGTGCTAAAAGTTTAGACTTACTAGTTCCAGCACCCCCCAGAATATCCCAAGATACACCACCCAGCTTGCCATTGAAGCATATATGATCACAAGAAAAGGCAAGACAGTCTTCACCATACATTGTTATTCATTCTTCATTGCACAAAGGAGCCAAACATGGAACTTTAACTGATATGGAAGTTTGGGATTGGGACAACAACAAAATTCTTTGTAAGTTACACTGACTCCCAGTATCCTAATATCTAAAGTTGATCACATTTTCATCAGAGGAGTCAACTCAAAAGTGGATGTCGGTCAATTACAAGCACTTCACCCCTCATGTTGCACAGATTACAGGCCCAAATGGCCAGTGTCTTATTGAATTTATTTTTACATGTAATGATGATCCAGTGAATTGCCAGCTTGTTTGGGCATGGATGGCAACCAGCAAGGGGACAATGAATCTCAAGTGCAAGATAACTGCATGCTTGAAATGATGTGGTGTCAGTGATGGTGGCACAAGCATGGGCACACAGCAGACAATTACTGGCACAATATCAAGGTTATGCTCATTGACTCAGAGTAGCTACATTAATATGATCTACAGTGCTACAAGTAAGTACCTGCAGGTTACCCAGGTAATCCACTGTATATACCCAGGTTAGACCCATACCTGTACCAGCTTACCCAGGTTGGGTATGGTCAGTATGGAGTCATGTCCCAAACCTGCAGGTCCATACCTGGGTAACAGCCAGGTACACCCATCTTAGATCCTAAGCAGGTATATGATGATGATACTGACTCTCAGTCAGAATCTATGCATTCCCCACACCCAGATGGCATGTCCTCTGATGTGGAAATATCATCATCATTATCCTCTGCTGAGTTCCATTCTACCTCTACCTTCACCTCCACTTCTTGTTACATATGATATGTAATATTTTCAAACTTTTCAAACTTAACACTTGTACAACATTTTACTTCATATTATATGACACATTGCATGTGACCATGGAAAAGAGTCACATGATCATCACAATGATGTTATAGCATGTGTTCTTAATTTCCACTCTTCTCTCATGATGCTATCCTTCTTTTTCCCATCATCAACTTCTACATATTTCATACAATCATGTATTCCATTTGACCATACTTAGTATTTCCTATTATAGCATGACATGGTCCATGCACTTTCTCCACACATATATAAACCTGTACCCTATATTGTATGTAACACCCCAGTCTAATCCACTTGTCATTGCCATTTCTGAGCTCTGTCTAAGGATCTACATAAGACTATTACCCATCCTCTCATCTCTTTCCATTTTTGGCAGAGCAGTTGTGCTCAGTTCATCTGATTGGTGGTTGTTCATTTGAGTGATCATTGCACTTCTTTTAAGTTTGCTGAACCTGAATTCCACCCATTGTCAGATGGATCTCTATTTGGAGATTTAGAAGATCTAGGTCACTTCATGGACTTTCATTTGTTTACCACAGTTCTTGAAGATGAAGTGAAAAAGGCCTGTATTCTCAACAAGCTCCCTCCTTCTGCTTGTTATCCCCAGATTTAGCTTCTTGATGAATGGAAGCTTGATCATTCCCATCTCTTCCAATGCAAGCTACACATATCTTATGAAGTTTTCATTGAAATCCTAAACAAGATTCAAAATCATGAGGTTTTTGGAAGTAATCCTATGTAGTTCACCCCAGCTTTCTATTTTGGTATAATCAATGGACATGCCGGCCATCTTTATCTTTGCATAGTCCTTGTTGCTTGTGAGTGGATAATACATAACTGGTCATAAAATTCACCTGCTTCAGTATATTCTTCCAGACTTACAAAAAGATCTTCCAGTCATCCATCCATCCAGCTTCCCTGATTAGCTTGTGCTGCTCCTCAATATATCATTAGTTATTTATGACAGTAGACTAACAACTTACTTGTTTTGTACATTATCTTGATAATCTGAGAGGGCATGGAACAGGTGACCAAGCTGAGTCACAACCTGTGTGAGTCAACTGTTTAGCCCCAGCATACCAGTAGAGTGTTCAATTGCCTGAAAAAGTGAGATGACATTGTTTCTGATGGCATTTAGGTGGAATGTGAGCTGAAGGATGTCAGCCTCCTCTTGATTAAACAACCAGACAGCATGGTGATAAATATTGCTTAGAGTAGTGTTGTGTGCCCTAAGGATATTGGGTGAGTTTTCAGTAGTTTGTGGAAGTGGTGGCAATGTTTGTGGTATCATAGTTGCCATCAACCCACACAATTGATGATCAATCATTAATGGGCCTGATGCAGCTTGGAGAAGAGAAAAAGGAAATTACTATATTGGGTGATGTGGGAACACACACAAGCCAACATTATCCAGTCAGGCATATATGAATTTTATAGTGCCAGCTTAAGCTATGGAAGGGTCATATGGCAATTTTGGTACAACAGCTCAATCAGCTACATTCATTCTTGATCATTGGTGACCAACACTGCCAGATATTACAACTGGAATCATTGGAACTCATGTTGCAAATGAAAGTCTATTGCATAGTCATGTCTGCAATACCCAGTCAATGTTTGAGGAACACTGTCACACTCTGTCAGATGCAATGCCACATTCAGGTGAGTCCTAACTTATGTATGTTTCAACAGATAGGTGACCATGGGAAAATCATGAAATAACCTGAGAAAATGTGGATATTAGTGTATATATTCACTGATATAATCTTTTCCTTCCTTCATCTTTTCCTCCCTCACCTTGATCAGCATATCTTCAAAGTTCACATTCTCTTCATTTGAATGATGGCAGATACAATCACACTGAAGTTCCAGTTGGTCATGAGGGTTGGCATGACCAATTAGTGAAAATCAGATATGGCATGTTCAATTTGACATATGGCTTGTTTGTGGAATAAAACCCTAGGAAGAACCAGTCAATTTGGTGGCAAGATTCTTCAAAGCTGGGCCTATGATGTCACCTGGGAACAGCTCTGTGATGGCTTGATTGATTACACATGCAGTACAGTTCACAAACTCTCCAGAATACATGTTGTAGTACTCCATATAGAGTTCTGACTTGGCCTCTTCTGCACTCCCTAGAGATGCCAACTGCCACAGCCCTCACCAACATTATCAACCAACCTCTTTTTGCCAATACTGTCTGCCTCCACATGAAGAAACTAGTATGAAAGCTGTGGTCAGGTCCAAATGCTCCTTCTTCTGCTAGATATCATAAGGCTTGCTTGAACTTTGCCTATGCCCACAAAGATTGGACTATGGAGGACTGGTGTTACAGTTGTAACAGTGTTACACTATTCTTTTTCTTTTTCTTATCTTATTGGATCATGTGATAGTCACATGTGCTCACTCAACACCTTTTTCACTTTCACTAAAACCTTATGAACTCTGCAACATGGACACATTTTATTTATTTTCTCTCTCTCCAATTGGATCTGAGATCTAATTCTGATATGGTTATATTATTCTCACATTCATCTCTGTCTATGCTTCTCTTCCATTCTCCCACACCTCATGTTATTCATTTCTGCTCCTTCCATTATGCATAGCCTATGACTCATGTATTTAAGCTCCATTCACCCTATGTCCTAGATCATAGATATAGTCACAATATGTACAAACCTAGTATGAATCTATAAACCCAGATGGCTATGGCTGGTGAACTCCAGTCTAGTCTCTTTGGATATTTCCTCCAAAAGACCACTCAGGAGCCCCTAGGACTCATTTTGCTTTTTATCTTCCTTTTATCTTTAGTTTTGGTGTTACTTGAAGCATCAGTGCTTTTGGTTGTTTCAACTGGAATAAGGTAATATGGTCAAATGGGTGTAAGTGGGCATGAAAAAATGCCAAGTAAGGGGCTTAGTGATAGGCTGGTGAATGGAATCCTCAAGTTTGTCTGATGATATGAGGTTATATGACTTGAAGGAAGTTGGCTTTGCTACCAAGATTGATGGTAGGATGAATGGGGACCTCTACCTTCAATTTTGAAAGATGAGCTCCAGCAGACCTTGGAGTATTATGATTTCAATTCTCCTGACATCATAGAATAATAACCCCAAGCATATCTGCAGAAAGGTCAAGGGAAGAACAAGAATTCAGAACTATGGTTTGGCCTACACAACCCCCTGATCTAAACTCTATTGAACATCTCTGGGGTTGTCTCAAAAGAAGGCATGCAAGGCATGAAAATCCCCCCAATGATTCATGAATTGTGGAAAAGAGTTCAAGTAGAGTGAGATAGCATATCAGTTGAGGAGTGTCAGAAATTGTTTGAAAGCATGCATAGGAGAGTTCAGGCAGTGCTTATAGCAAAAGGAGGCTATACCAAATACTAATAATATCCAAATACTCTTATTAATTCAAATGTAAAAAAACCATTTTTAGGGTATTGCTGTTTTAAATAGTCCATATTTTCATAGCCTGTGGACCAAATCACATGACTTTGGGGGCATTCCTGGAGCCAAGAGTATGTGCTATTTATGACTCCACCAAAGCTAAGCAACATTCCCACACTGTGTTGCATACTAGATTGTGTCTTTGTTACAGTCATAATAGTGTTATGGATCTTTTTCTCTTATCTTATTTTATTGGATCATGTGATTAGGTCATGTATGCTCATCTGACACCACATTCACTTTCTCTAGCACTAATTGCTGCACACAAATTCTTTCATACTTAGTATTTCTCCTCTCTTCTCAATTGGATCTGCCAGATCAGATCAGATCTATTCCTATATGGTTATATTGCTCTCACAGTTATTACTCTCTTATAATTCTCTTCCATTCTGCCACACTATGTTTGCACTCATGTTATTCATTCTCACTTCTTCCATTCTACATGTGTATTTAATTTCTGTTTACCTTATATCCCACTTAGTAGATATGATATACACATGCACAAACATAATATGGATATATAAACCTCAAAGGCTACAGCTGGTGAACTCCAGTCTAGTTCTCTCAGATATTTCCTCCAAAGAGTTCCACTCAACCTTCAGAGTTCTTCCTTCTTCACTTCCTTCATCTTCTTTAGTCAATTTCATGATTACTTGAAGTGTAGTTCTTTGGTTGTTTCAGTTTTGATATGGAAAGGGCTTCTGGAGTCACTGTATATGTCTGTATGCCCATAATGTGGGCCAGAAAAACCTGAGATATTACCATGGGTATGCAAAAAGTCATAGTTTCAGATTTAGCTGTTTTGCATGCTATTTTATTTATGTATATAAGTAAATCTCTGCAACTCCACTTCAAATGTCTGCCATTCAAGTACATAGTATGATGAATTGATTTCTCACAATTATTGATATATACATTCCACACATTGATTCACACACTAACACTCTCAATATCTTCAACATCCCCTCCTGTGTTAGTTTCCAACATGCTGGCAGCCATACTCATTAATATCCTAACATTTGGTATGATTTGAATGGACATCCAATGTGTTAGCAAGATGCTAATGATAACTGAGGGTGAGGTTCCCAGTACTAGTAGTAGATCTGCCCTTTTTCAAGCTACTAGCCAGGTTCTGTTCATTGACCCCAATATCAACTTGGTGTGCTATCTCCCATATCCAATACTGATTTTGCAAAGATTATGAATTCAAGGGCACTTTTTGGGCCACCAATTCACTAATGCTGCTTACAATACTATTTTGCCTATTCACCTTTTCCACACAAATATTATTTCCTCTACTTCCCTCCCTAGGCTACCATCTATCTACTATAAACTCCATAACACCAAAGCCCCATTCTGGATGGTGGTTTCAGTGGACATTCAGAATTGTCTCTTGGCCAAAATGTCCCAGAAGCTCAGCAGACATGAGTCCACAAAGACACTATTCCTTGAAGTTTGTACATACATACATATACCAAGGCCCTTACAAAACAAACAACATTTTCTTCCACTTGGTAGGCAAATAATAATCCAGTTTTTGTAATAAGTTCTGAAGTGTGCCTTCAATCTAATTTTTTCTAGTCACAGTTACCCTTGATATACTGAGAATTGTGAATCTCAAAGTGCTGAGGGACACAATAGTAGAAAATGCCCTCCAGATGAGGGAGCTATTGCATATCATTGAATGAAGGTGATCACTATATCTACCAATATCAAGTTCATACATGCTTTAATGCAAGTATATTCTATTACAAAAATTATGCATCCTAACATTTGAAATTGCTTTGAGAAACTGTGAATTATGGATGTGGCTGGGCTGGATATGAAGCCCCTGCTTTATGGAACCCATATGCTAGTCTAAAGAGAGTGAATCGACCACAGTTGTGCAATACTATTTTTACCTTCATATGCATGTTCTCAACCTCTCCCATGTTTTGCTATCTATGTTTCTCCAAGCTAAGTGGGCAAATCCAGACCATGTTAGTTAGCTACAAACCAGACAAATTTCTCTGCCTTCTCAACCTCTACCCCAATCTGGAGAGATTGATCCTTGGTCCCATGGCTGTGTATGCATAGTGAAATAACATATCCACCACCTACTATTGAAGTATATAGGACAAATTAAAATGTGTATTCAATAATATATTAAAATATGCTAGGTTTTTTATATTGGATTGGTCTTGCTAATATCAACAAACCCTTACTAGTATTATGAGTTTCAAATATATATATGAAATCATAATTGGAATATATGATGAGACCTACAATTTGTGCAAAATCAGCTTAAGAGATATAAGTGAATCCTACCCATACCTGAATCAAATTGCAAAAATCTACTAGAATGAAGTCCTTCAGATCTTTCACTTGTGAGTATGCCAGAGCAGATGTGAGCTGCTGCAGCTCCCCAATCATGTTAAACAGTGTCATTATGTCCAATTTCTGGCCAACACATTTGAAGAAAGAGCTCATGTGAGCAATCTACACACCACAAGAACTCACTCACTTAATGAGGTCCTCAGTATAATTGATTCTGTCATAGCATACCAGATATTTGTGTAGAATGACAGAATAGAAGAAGTACTTAAATTTCATCAGAATTGACATTGGATCAGAAGCCTGCATAAATAAACTATTATCTTATAGTGTCATCAGCCAGATGAAATGCTGGACCAGATTCACCCAACCCATCTTAGTCTTCTTTTCAGGGATATAGATAAGTGACCAGCAGAATACATGGCACACAAGCATGATGTCCAGTATAATGCCATCTTTTTCCACATCTGGATAACAGAGATGAACTTGCCTACATGTGATGCTATGTAGAAAATGTAGGGATCAATCACATTCATGCTTTCCTGATCACTAAGGATTTAATTACACAAAAACAGCCCTGCAGGACACCTTGGGGAAGATTGCTAAATACTTCTGCAACACTTATGATAGAGGAGTTGCAGTTGATAGAATTATATAGAGGGGATTTTGCATCTTGACAAGACTCTTAGAAACTGAATCATGGTAGCTCTAATTGTAATGTAATATAATATGTAATAATACATATATTATATTGGCATTCATTGTTTTATGACACTGGATTCTACAAGAATCCATGTCTTCCATGTATATAACATGTTGGACAATCAACCAGCTAGGATGAGATACAAAGGAAAAGTAAGTCAATGCCCCAACATCTGCTGCTCTCAGAAGGCTAAGATATCCTACCATATGCTATATATTCCCTCTCCTACTATTCCAGCATCTCCTAACCTAGACCCCTGCCACTCCTGCCACCCCTACACTGCCTCAGTATTCCTAGTCTGTTGCAGTGCAGCCCTACAAGCTGCACTGCTCCATCTACCCCCTTCTTGTGATGTGAATCACTAGGTTCACCCTTTTCCGTCCCTCTGTGTTATGATTTTGGTGTCATCTGTCTCTTTGGTGTCTTCCATCACTAAGGAGTTCCTTGTAAATTGTCTTAATCAAGGAGACCTCTTGATCATCCTAGACTAGACAAGGAAGCTCAAATCATGCCCTTGTATTATTTGTTATGTGGTTATAACATCCACCCCAGATGACAATGAGGCCCTTGCCCTGAAGGTTATATGTAGCACTGGCAGTGGGGTCAAGCAAGGACAAGCTGAGTGGGCTTGAGGACTTGGGCCCCAAAACAAATGACCTGTGGGTCCCAGTTGCTTTGCTTACTACCTTCCACTAACAAGCCATAGGACCCCTTCTCAATCCAAGGTGAATTACACCAAGAATGAGCATCTGTTACTTTTTGGACCCCCTTGTTTGAACATCTGACCAAGCTTCCCAATCACAGCAATAGTGGAAACCACAAAAAAGGACATGAGAAGTGCCAAGCATGACCCTGGCTTATGAATGGGCTGTAAATTGGTCTATGACCTCAAATATTTACTCTTACCACACAATTATACATAAATAGCATCTTACCCAGCTTGAGCCTTCTGATGACAACCATGCACCAACCACACACTCAAAGCTACATTGGCAAGCATTTACATGGCCAATCCTAGTAGGTGGACAGAAGACAGTCACCCCATTTCTTTCCAAGAACCAGCCTGGCCAGCCTCAAAACCTTCTTTCAAGGAATATATGGTATATATGTCAAGAACATGGCCAAGCTTCCTAATTCATGCAAAGGAAGCACCCTTGTCACTCACTTGGACAAGAGGCTTGATCAATCCAAGCTTCTCAAGGCTGCCCACCAAGCTTTGTTTCTGAACAAGTCCACTATTGTTAGGGGTTTTGTCACTATGAATAGCTTCGAGTTTACTGGAGAGGAGCTCCAACAACATTTTATGATTAGCCCCTATGAGCCTATCAAAGCACATGGTCAGTTATCCTTTCTCTTTCTTGCATATTTTTCACTGACCCAATATCTTAGACATGGTCAAATGTGCCAAAGACTTTGCACATATTCAACATCAAACAATTCATTTCTGAGGTTTCCAACACTGGCATTACCAGGGTTGTGCTGGACTTTCCTCTTCTCCATTATGGAACTCCTTCTCCCTTTGAATGCTACTCATTTTGAATAGATTCCAACACACCATGCAGGGTTATGACTTATCCTCACCTACTGACAGGATTGATACCTGGGTGACCATCATCTCCAGTGTCAAGAATTGGGCTATTATCAAGGTGAAGAACTCCAAGAGATCTGACTTGCCTAACTTCCTATCATATCTGAGCTATTCCAACAACTGCCTCTCCAATTTTTTGAATGATATCAAGATGGAAACAATCCACCTACAGGCTGGGAAGCTTCTATAAACCCCTCCTTGCTTTGTTTTTTTCACTTTGCTTGACTAATTGACAAAATCATGCCTTTGGATCAATTTCACACTATGTATACACCTGTGGCCAGCTTCTCTCACAGAGGCCACTCTACAATCTTGATACCATGTGCCCAACAGAAGCATCAAGGTTCATTTATAATACCCAAGGCAGATATATCACAAATAACACCCATACTAGCCCTCTCAAAACCCTTTGTGGGGTTATTCTTGCACTGACCATCCTTCATGAATCACAAAGCAAGCCATCTCCTTTTTTTTACCCTGTAAAGTGCTAACTGTGCTTTCAGCTTTATACAAGAATATGCCAGTGATGCTATGTGGGATAGTTCTCTACCATCAAGTCTACACTACACAAAACATGGAGGTGCAAGAATCATCTATATTTGACACCACCAGCCAGGTTGCTGCAGCCATACCAGGCTATTTTGATCTTGACATCCTTGACAGGTATTAGGCATATTCTCTTGGATATGGAGCTTTTTGGAAGAGAAGGTGGATATTCACATGCTTTTACATGCTTTAATGTAGCCATATCCACACTTGTCTGTGGAAGTCAGATTGCACAAAAAATCATAACCTTCTATATTGTTGACTTTGCCTGGCTTGAGGTGCTCCTAAACAAAAGGGAGAGACTTGATACAAGGGTCCATTGTGGAACTACAACAAAAAGCAAATTGTACAGGGCCAAAAAGTATGCACCTGCTCTTGTTTGGTTCATGCAATCTTTGTGTGATGTGGTGCAACCAAACTCTCATAGCAATGCTAATAAACACTTGAAAAAACCATGCTGTATTTGCTGCTCATTTATTATGCAAATGGTTCTACTTTTTAGCCTAAACCTCCATGTATTCATATATATGCTAAGTAAGATCCTATCTACTGATCTCCCATGAGTTATGTTATTGTGATTTACAAACTGGTTGAAATCAGCTTCTTCAAGTGCCAGCACATCTTCTAAAAACAGTCAAAGTGTTACACCCATGGCAACATCCACTGTGGTGAGGCTCTGCCTAGCCATAGTCAAATTCACCCAGCAATAGTAAAAATAGTTTTGGTATATCACACATATTTTTCCCACTGACTAAAAAGAAAAAGAAAACACAGTATTTTTTGTAGTAAGCTATCACAAGTACACAATGAACATTTTCAAATATCTGAGTCAATGTTAAAATTGTGCTTCAATAGCAACTCTGGAATACTGGAGATAACTGGGGGGTGGAACCTGGCTTCACTGTATTGTACCCTTACACTAGTCCTTTGTCCCAGATTTTGGAGGGTTGAGATAGTAAGACTTAAGACATTAGGATGTCAAGTCAAGTGGAGGTTCAGAGTTGAGTTGTCAAGACTCAGTTGGAGGTTAGAAGATAGAATAAAACTAATGTTCAAACTGAGGAGTATATAGGTGACTTCAGAGGTATATATACTATGAAGGGGCATAGCATTAGTAACAGAGTTCATAGGATTTGTAATGTTTGAAGAGGAGAGTAGCCAGAGCTGTGCTCCCAAGTAAGACACAAGCTTGGAGGTACTGTAATTAAGAAATGGAACTAACGCAAATGGGAGTGAGTGAGGAATGAAATGTAATAGAGATAGATATATAGAAAAGTCTGGAGATTAGGAGTTGCATCTCTAGGGAGAATGCACCAGAGTTTATAGTAAAAATAACAGAGTTGTATTTAGGGATTTAGGATATTTGCTCATTCCTACCAAATAAAGCTCACACCTCCAGTCTTTTTAAAATAATTCATTTGGATGTCAAATGATTTTCTGTGGATTCTTATAGGAAATTTAAATATCCCATCATCTTGATCAATAATTGGACCAGTCATATTTGGACCACTGCTATAAGGCAGAGATTACAATCATTTACTTGCAGCAAGGATTTTCTATCCATGGTAAATACTGAGTACTCCTCTGGTGTAAGGACCTGGATGTCTGATGCAGAGGAAGAATAAAAATCAAATATCTTTAATGTGCTGTTAAAGCAGCATGGTATTAAAGTTCTTCTAATGGTTTTAAATTGTTTGCAATTGAAATATTCTTCACCAAGGGACATACATAGCTCTTTACTTCCCAGTCTTCTCTGATTGGGTCAATATCCACCCCAACTCAGAAGGTTCTGATTTGGTTATCTACAATGCATACACAATTTATTTTGCTCATGTTCTGAGCTTGTGTGAATAAACTTTGATGTTTGGTGCAAAATGATTGCAGAAGCAAGCTCTATGCATATACATATATCACACATTTCAAAGGATACTTGAAATGCGGTATATGTATGTGGCCAACCACCCTTTGTGAATGATTCCATGGTGTTCCTGATATTTATTGCATACTGGAAGGCTTGGCCATCATTGGGGTTTTATTTGTCCCCTGTTGCATTCAGAGTGGCCATTTGGATCACTGGTCCTTTTTCCAGACTTTTAAAATTGATTAAGATGTTACCATGTGGTGTGCTCACCAGAAGGTCATCATACAGAACTCAAATATCTCATTTCTGGGGAGACTCCTGAAGAGAACATTGTCAATTGTTCTCAGTTCCCTTATGGTGCCCTTCCAAAGTCTCTTGGAATATTCATTCCAGTTCATGATATGGGCATGGTCCCTGGCATCCTCTGACACCAGCTTGATTGCTCTTATAGTTTTTACTACACAATTTGCTAATTTGTGCATACACTGCAGCCATGTCTACATCAATTCCATAACCCCCAACTTGTGCTTACTATCATCCCACCCATGGTCATATTCATGTCTTGCAAATTGTTGTGGGTGTTACTAGACAATAGCCAGAGACAGTGTTTCATAAATTGTATGTTCAGATTATGCTTGATATGTCTGAGCAATTACAACTTGAGCATGAAGTGTCTTGGTATATTACATCATATAATGGAGATCATGTCCATTTGGGGGATTCTGGATCCCTCTGGAGAAACAATCCTTTCATTCCAACCTCAATATTGGAATTGGTCCTGCTGGACTTCTCTTAAGTCTCAAATCTGGGGTGGCTTTCAACCTCCCATTCTCTATAGACCCAAATAGACCCTAGTTGAGTCTGTAGCTCAACTTTGTGCTGGTTAATATGAAGACCTGCATGGTCCTTCCTTTGGTCCTGCAGATCCTTAATGAAAGCTTGCACACTCTCATCTAACTTGTCATTGAGACAACCAGCTCTCTTTACCATAGAATACACTACTATTGTCTTTACTAGAAGGTTTAGTCTCTCCTGTTCCATGACTCTTAAATGATGTGCCATCATATGACATGTTGAATGCAGTTGCTGGTCTGACAAGTCAGTTGGCTTCTCATGTGTTTGCAACCCAACCTCAATGGGTCCACATAAAGCAGTAACATTTTTCTGCAAAACACTGGCCAGCTAATGTTATTTCCTCACCAATGACCAGCTAGCCCATGCTGGCCAATGGGGAATATATAGTCCATTGTTCACCAGTGGACCCATAAGTGACCCAAGGATAATAGTAAATAAATCAACAGGCCCAGACAGCACTATATCAGATTTTGTTCCTCTCTCACCAACTGGCCAATCCAAATTAAGGTGTACATTACTGGTGGGCCAAAGAACTTTTATCCCTTCTTCACTGTTGGCTGATCCCTACTAACCACTACATTACTGGCTGGCCAATAAAACCTTGTCCCTTCTTTGCCAGTTGGCCAAATCCCACTAACCTATATATTACCAGTTGGCACATGAAACTTCATTCCTCTCTTGCCACCTGGCCAATCTCCAATGACATGTACATTACTGGTTGGTCAACAAAGCTTGTCCCTCACCTATACACCACTTGCCTGTTCCTCCCTTGCCAGTAGTAGCTAGAACAAGTGTAATTCTATTATTTTCCATTCATTAGTGAGCAATTTCGGAATACACACTAGGCTACTAGGATAGTACTGATAGTCCTGTAATGGTAGTTTTGGTAAAAGATCCATTTAATGGTTCTGCAATAGTAGCTATACTGAAATAGAAACATTGAATTGCATATCATTGCTTGCCTATAAGTGTTTTACTACAACTATTAATATATTTCATAATTCTTTTGTGACTATGAAGTAGTGGGTGATTTTGCTGAGCAGAGTATATCATTAGCATGACTACTAATGGTGCCACAACAGAGCTATCCTGAAATATTCAATTGCAGAAACATAGCTTTCCTTAGTGTTTTACCTATTATTATTAATATATTTTGTAATTCTCTTCTTTCTGTAAAGTGGTGAGCAGTTTTGCCGAGCAGAATATATCATTAGCATGATGACTAATGGCTCCACAATGGTAGCTACACCAAAATATTCAATTGCAGAACCATTGCTTGCCCATCAGTATTTTACCTACTGCTATTATTGTATTTTGTAATGCTCTTGTTTCTATGAAGTGGTGACACACATATAGTGTTGCTTGGTTTTTGCCTGTTCAATAGCTTTGCATTGCTTTTTGGCCCACTGGTGTTAATGTGCATTTGCTGCCTTCACCTCAGCATATGCATGCATCAAAGCTCAATCGAGATAAATTGTAAGGTTGGTCTAACAAAGACACAGAGTTATTGGCTGAAGTCTTGCCTTTTCTTTCACAGTGTGTGAGGATCCAAGCCTTGAGGATGGTCAGTCAATTGCTGGGATTGAAGAAGTAAGGAGGTTTGCTTGCACAAGCCATATCATGGGCATATCTAGAAGCACATTTGCAATATGCACAACATGAACCAGCAGTGGGGCACTGGATGGAATTAGTACAATCATGTGATGTGAATAGAATGCTGTAAATTGTGCACTTACAACAGCATACCAATGTCTGAGAAAGGTAATTCCTGAGACAAGGGCATGATCCCTCACTCATACATGCTGCAGTTTGACTCAATGGGGTCAGATACAATGGCTCAAAAAACTGTCCACATATTTGGACATTGTTTACTAAATGCAATATTCTAATCCTAGCCCTGATTCTTGTCCTAAACTCTAAGTGTATCAAATGATATACATACTCTTGGCATTCTATCAGCACCAGGGTCAAGAGATTTATTTGGATAAGATTTGATGAAATGGCAGCCATTTCAAAACATCAACTCATTCAGACAGTTTTGGATATTGCATTTAATAAAAATGTCCAAACATTGTTTTTTGAGCCATTGTATGGCAGTGTGTGGGTTGGAGGCCATTGGGCCCAAAGATGTGAGCCTTCACTCATACATGCCACATATTTGGCTCAATGGGGTCAGGGATGGCAGTGCATATGGGGTGGCCTCAAAAGAGAGTGCAGTGGGGAAGGAAAGGCCTTCTTGGGCCCATCTCTGTTATGCTGTGGTTCAGGCTGACAGCTGGAAAGCACAACAGTGATGTGTTAAAGAGCTTGGTGAAAAACGATTCAGGTTCTATGGGGTAACATTATGGTTCATTTTGGCAGGGATTGGTTCATTTTTACCTTGATGGTTATTTATGTATTTAGTTATTGTAGGATGGTCCCTTTATGTTGTTTCAGTCTGAAAGGCTCTTGTAAATTATATGCTTGTATTGTTCAGCCCTTTCCTTGCTCTTCTCTGTCATGGGTTTGAATGTTCACTTTGTGCTGAACATTCTGGGCCAGTGGGAATTGGACATGCCAAAAACAGTTAATGTCTGTCAATGTGTGCACAAGCATATCTTTTATGCTCATATGTGATGAAATATGATTGATGTAATCAACACATGTTATACATCATGGTAAGGCTATGCTAATGTGATGACAATTTCTAAACTGAAAAAGTGTAGAGTAATATAATCATGTAAACTGTGAAGACACAACAATTTGAGCTCATCCAGGTGTATACTGTCACATGAGTCACAGATCCAATGTTGGTTCCCTGCATATCATCCCACTTGTTTCCAATGTTAGCGTACTCAACACAGTGCAATTCTTTGCTATGCTAAGTACTTTCTATCAGTTGTTGGTCATATGGCATGCATATAAACTCCTGTTTGATTGATATGATCTATCACAGGGCATGGTTCTTGACTATCATTGTGGGTATGGGTGTGGGTCAGACCACTGATACCCTGGGGTATACCCATGCATTTGCCTATCTAGATCATGTGAAGGGACAGTAAGATCAGAACCCTTAAATTATTGTGTGCAAACAGCACATGGCTTCTGCTGTTGCATACTATCACACATTTGCTCTTGCCATTCCTGTATGATGCCAAATCACAGAGTGCAGTTGGTAAGTGAGGAAACTCATTTGAGTCACTATCTGGTTGGGTTTGGAATTCAAACATTGTATATGTATGTGAGCTGACAGAGATGAAACATACAAGTGTTGAACAAGTGGTGGAATCTGAGCAAGTGTGAGCATACAAGAGACATTTCCTCTCATTACTATCAGCTCTACTGCTGCATGCCACAGAATGCACTTCCATGAGTAAGTCAACATCATGGTCAATTAATGCATATGTTGACAACAATGAATGTAATAGTATATTGATAAGAAGCAATGAGCACTGCTCATGCACTATTCAATATTGTGATTGAAGCAGTGCAGTTGTAATGTAATGTACACCATCACACTGGATCTGTTACGGTTTTTGGTACTCCCCCCGGTCTTTTTCCTTCTTCACGTCCCAACCGTGTACCACACTTGACCGTCCGTCACGACCACCCACCCTGGCGCATTCCCGCACTCATTTACGCTTGACAAACTCATCTTGCGACAGCCCGGCTTCGCCTCCTCCTGCACTCCTCCCCGTGCAGCATCCCCCGACACAGCCGTCCTACTGTGTCACGTCCTGGACTTTCCCTGGATCTTCCCCGGATCTTCCCTCGGGACTCCCCGGCCTCCCTCCTTTAGGGCCGTTCTCCACAGCCCTCAGGCTGTACTCGGATCTCCCCTGCACTGCCTTACAGTGCCCCTCTGCACAGCTGTCCTCCTGTGTCACATCCTGGACTTTCCCTGGATCTTCCCCGGATCTTCCCTCGGGACTCCCCGGCCTCCCTCCTTTAGGGCCGTTCTCCACAGCCCTCAAGCTGTACTCCGATCTCCCCTGCACTGCCTTCAGTGCCCCTCTGCACAGCCGCCCTCCTGTACTCTCCTCGGCGATCCCCGTCTCAGTTGAGGCCAGATCTCTCCTCAACACCGCCACCCACCTCGCGTTATGCCACGACCACACTTCTGTCTTGTGACCACTCACGTGCATCACAAACGCGTCGCGCCACGTTGATTCCCACGACGCGTCCTCGCGTTCGTGAACTTCCCACGCAGGACTCCTCCTGCCTAATTGGGCGATAACCTCGCCACACTGGTTCCAGGTTTCCTATTGCGGATACGGACTCTTACTATATCAGGTTAGACTGCGCACGGACCACCCTTACCTAATTGGGATATACCTGCCCTAAAGCCCTTACGGCCGGGGTATATAAGTTCGAGCTCCTCTTGAACCTCTCTCTCTCTCTAACCTTGATCTGACACCTAAAGTGTACTCCTTACCGGTACTCTTGTGGTAATCATCATCCGTTCCCTGCAACTTCCCCCCTTGCTTGCTCTCTACCTCGCCCTCCCCTCTTTCCTCCTTCGTTGAAGGACTCCGCAGCCGACACCTTAGAAACCCTCTAAGGTCCTCGAGGTCGACAACCCCACCGCCCTCCTTCCAACGGCTCGTCGCCGTTGGTTAGTACCTCGGTTCTCCACTCCCGTTAGGAGAACCCACCCCGTTCAACGTCGACCCCGCTACCCGTCGTCCTCTCCTGCTTCTAGGTCCACCGACCTATTCTACCTAGGACTCTCGGTCGTCGTCTACCTAGGGATACTAGCAACAGTATCCCTCGTCGTTCGTCACCAGGCTCGCGTCAAGCCTGAAGGCATCCTACTGCGTTAGGACCCAACAAGAGTTAGGCTCAAGGCGGCCTTACACTTCGTGTCTACTTGTACGCCTACCGGGTGGTAGTCGTAACAATTGGCCTCCTTGACTATAGTCCATTCTACATAACTGTTATATGTGGACTCTTTCAAAGGCTAGAGAAAGGTGGATATAGGGATTGGCTCTGATGACAATTGCATATGTACTTATGTACTTGATTTTGCAGGCCATCCTTTGTTTATGTCTGACAAATGAATTTTTTCTTAATGTGTTTGTGATTTACTGGTTGTGGATTAATTATCCCTTACTTTAGATCAGGTCCCCATCCCAAATCACAATTGTTGACCAATGTAAGGAGATCATATGTAGCTGAGGGTGGCATCTGTGATCTCTGCATGCATAGTGTCTACCATGGCCTGTATTTCTTATTTCTTTGGTAAATTCAAGAGCATGCATGTTGTATTATGTCTAACAAGAAATGTTATGGTTTCTATCTTGTAAAATGTCTATTGTCCAGCAGATATAATATTCACTAATTGGGTCCTCATCATGCTTCCCAATTTAATATACACATTCACTCATACACTCATATCAACCAATTTAGATATGTGTGCTCTTTAACAGTGTGCATATTGACCAATTCAGGTGTGCATGCTTCACAATTTAGTATACATATTCACTAATAGGGCATGCATACTCCTTGATTGGATACATATTAACCAATCTAGGTATGCATACTTCTCAATTGTATTGATTTAGGCATGTGTGCTCTCTGTTATAGTGCATGTGTTCACTAATACACTCCTCAATTGCATACATATTGACCAATTCAGGCATGTATGCTTCTCAACAGTGTATATTTTAACCAATTTAAATATATACTATATACTCCTCAATAATACATACATATTGACTGAAACAGGTGTGCACACTCCTTAATGAGTGTATATGCTCCTCAATTGCATATATTGACTGATTTGGGTGTGCATGCCTCTTTGTTGTGACTAGCCCTGGTAGGGATAGGTGCAGACTTGGCCTATCGAAAGAACAGTCACATTGGTCTTTAACAACAACAAAGGTAAAATCAAAGAGCATTGACTCAGAAGTTCAACAATGACTTATAGAAGTCTGAAGATCATGGAGATAAGATATGGGTTACACCAAGTAGGTCTAACTTAAGGACAAAGGTAGAACTACAAGGGTTTTAAATAAGAGTTAAGAAATGAAAAATAAATAGAAGTATGTACATGGAATGTTGGGGAACAAGATATGTACTTCTCAATTTAGTATAGTAGGTGTTAACTAATTGCACTCCTTAGCAGCTTACATATCAACCAAAACAAGCATGTGCACTCACTCAATTTAGTATACATGTTACAGTTTTGGTACCCCCCCCCGGTCTTTTTCTCGACCTCCTGTACCATTCTATAACCTCCCGTCATCGACCACCCGCCCCAGCGCAACCTCGTGCTCGGGCGCAACACCATCGTACTGCCCGGCCCGGCTTCGC
>JBBPNR010000652.1:0-19339 GCA_038091015.1 Boletus vermiculosoides
CTTGCTGGCAGGATATCATTGATAGCACTCCATATGATGCTGCATATGGTGCATTTGGTACTGAGTACATGCTGAAGATCCTTCTTGGAAGTTTCCACAAGGACCTAGACTGTGCTGGCCCCAATGGTGGATGATCCTTGTCACTCTTGCCTCTGGGCTATTCACGTGCATATGAGAGATTGATCCACGGTCAGACTGCCAGGCTGGGACTCAGTGGTCCTCATCTTGCGACCTTGTCACTCTCTTTCCACCCTGCGTCACTGGCAAAGTCCAATTTGGAGTGCCCTTGTCAGTCAGAACATGTTTGTCATTGTTGTTGAGTTGGCATCAAGTACCTTTTTGTCTTCATTGTCTTCATGGCTCTGGATTGGGGGCTGAGGTGAGTATATTTAATGGCTGTGATGTAGTCCATTGTAATGGTGATAGTGTTGTGCTATGTAGTGCCATGTAGTACTACATAATGCAATATAGTTCATGCTCAGCCACTCTACAGCTTGCTACTGGTTGCTACCATAGTTGTGACTTGAGGTCACTCTTACTATATGGTACTATATGGATTTGAGAAGGTAACAGGGACTACAGCTACTACAGCTACTACATAGTACTATGCAGTAATTGGTTTTTTTCCAGATGGCCTGCCTAGCCATAATGATGTTCTGAGGCTTGATATCATGGTGGATAAAGTTCCATGAATGAATGTATTCAAGACAAGAAACCTTGGGTAAGAGTAGTTAGTCACTGAGTCTACATGCAACATGCTTCAAGCCTCTTCAACAGTCCACAAACCATTTATAAGCCCAGCTGAGCAATGTAGTGCCTCTTGGGTGCACCAAGAGGGAATTCATGAACAAGATTGTCCAAGGATTTCCCCAAGGCTCTCAAGAGCTATCACTCAATGGGATCTCTTTCTGCCAAACCACAGAGGTCAAGGTAGTCCAGTGGCACCTAGCAGCTGAGTGAGCATAATGAACTACACCTGAGTTGATCCAGATTGGATGAAGTACTCATCAACCACACTGTCATCTTTGGAATCTTACTACCACTCACCAGATAAGTCTGACCCTAGCTTTTCTCCTAGCGTGTATCTACCATCAACATAAATAACATCCATCCCTGAGGTATGTCTGAGGTATTCAAGAAGGTTGTGGAAATGTGAGTGAATACTCATGCAGCATAACTAAACTGTAGATCCCTGCTCCATCCTGTTGTAACCAGCAGTTCAGATCTTGTTCTGTTTGAACACTTGAATGTTTGCGAAGGCAATGAAATCCAGGTGAGTTTTGAGATGGTGATGGATTTGTGCAACATTTTTGACCAGGATGTCTATAAAACAGATGAATAATAAAGTATTGTTTTGGATGGGAGTTGGAGGATGGAGTTCTAACTACTCCAGTTTATTGGCAGCAATATGTCCAAATTCCCATCTTCATACCTGATTGATTTTCAGTGGACATTGCAGGCCAAGTGCTGTAAATTCAATAATAAGTATGGGGTTGCGAGGGGATAGGTATTCCAAGGGATTCTATGGTCAGGTTGTCAATATGAAGGGTTAGTATGCGACTGACCACAATGTGTCACTGACAAATATTACTAAAAAAGGAAACAGTGCGAGACAAAATGTGCAGGAAGGGAATTCCAGTCAAGGATGAGAACTGGATATGAGAAATGAGGCCTAGGACAAGGGCTGGATATGATAGGAATGGCCTAGGACAAGGGCCAGACTGAGACAAGGGAGACTATGATGATGGGTGCAAAAAGATGGTATTTTGGATTTGAATACAAGGATTTTATAGTCCAAGGAATGCCTTAGACTTTTCTAAACTAACTAAAACACTAAATAGAAGTGTTTGAAAGAGAAGGAATAAATGCTGGACTTGTTGCTAAGTAAATGGTACCTCAATATAACTAAAAACAGATAGTCCAGATTGAAAGTGAAGTGGTCCAAGTTGGATTGAGGCTGTCCAGGTAAGTGAACTTGATGGACTTGAGGTGGATAGGGCTGCCAGCAGTCCAGATAGGGTAGGATACAAACCCAAGAACTTTACAGTCCTTAAAGCGCTGCTGTCAATCCTGTTTTAGCCACCTGCAACTGGAATTGTCTTTAATACCTGAGACAGAAAGGGTCAAAAATGGCACTCACACCTATCCCCCACCCTCCTGCTGAGCCCAAGATGTCTCTTGCCATAAAAAGTGACTCCTTCTGTCATTGTTCAAGTAGTACTAGCATTGTGGGGCCAACAACACAAAATGCTACAACTTCTGCTGTATTACCCACCATGACAACTGCTTTGCCGAACCACAAGACAGAATCTGCTAGACAGTCCTTACAATCTCCCACTGGTGATGCAACTATCAAACTTGATAAACTTGATCTTCACCCAGCAGTAACTGCAACACAGAAATCACCTCAGCCTGTCAATGCTCTACCACAAAATGAGACAGACAAAACATTCCACAGAGTCATTCAATCTTTACCACAGACCTTTGTTATAGCTGTTTCAAACTCAGGTATGTGTACTTTCTTGTATAATACAAATGAAAACCCATGTCCATCAAGGTTCATTCAAGAAACTTATCAAGTGTCTTCTATTGCCCAACTGCCCAGATATTGAGCATCAGAAGGGGACATTCAGTATGCATTCATGGTATGAAAAAAATCAGTTTAGAGCCCCCCAGACTGACTGTAATGCCAGACTTGCCATTTCTTTGAGGGGATTGGCATCCAAGAATACAAAGTGATTGCTTACCTCATGCAAGAAAGGGGATGCTTCCAGAAAAAACCAGAGTAAGTTCTTGGACCCAGTGACATGGGGCTTACGCCACTTACCCATGGCTATAGGTTAACATACAGCCTGTGCAACACCATTCTGATCGTGGAAATGCTGTGATCCATCCATGAGATGCCACTAACTGACTTTAGGGAAAATCTCAGCTCTATAGTATGCAGCCTTCCATATGATAGGTACATGCTGCATGCTAGCGTCGAAATGAATCTTCCGTTTCAGTCACTGAAGGATGGATATACTGCCACTCCCGACCTCAGCCTCCTGCTCACATCCCTCTCCGACCCCAAGGATCCCCAGATCCCAGTCCTCGCCAAATGTGCATTCTCCCAGGACCGGGAAATCCTATGGATGAAGATAAAAAAAGAAATCAATACACATCCAGAAGTGGTGCTTGTTGTGGTGATTATAGTTACAGAAACCCCAGATTACCAGAGCCCCAAGGAGGAGACAAATGCATGAGCTCAATTCACCAATGAAGACCAATGCAAAATGCTAAGAGCTTCCTGGGTCTCAGGAAGCATACCAGCATCACTATGTCTCAGTCAATAACAGTCGACATTGCCGACCACATCTAGTGCAATATCACCTTAGCGGACTATTTTGTCTGGGTGAAGAATGACAGCACTGAGATGATCAATATTGATAGTGAACATATGTACAACACATGGTGTAAGTCATGTTTTTGGTCCCTCTGACTTTTTCTGACATAGTATTATTGAAAGTCCCTCTTTCCCTCTATAAAAATGAAGGGGGTCACGAAGGCAATTACGACAGGGTTGTCAAAGGCTCGAGACCTGATTGTTTCGTTCTCCCAAAAGCTCCATCCAGCTGCCAACACGGAGGAGCTGGAAAATGCTGACATCTGCTTTTCTGTCAATTGGAAAGTTGTTCAGCTTGGGCTGGTAGCTGTGGCAGGCTTGACTGCTCATGAGCAATATCAAGCATGGTACAATTACCAATTCCGTGGCAAAAGCACCCTTAGTCTGACAATAAAGACTTTGAGGATGACACAAACTCTGGATCAAATGCTAACAGCTCCGATTCTCCGTCACACTCTCCTCCCCCTCGTATCATGTGTTCTACCCATTCTTGCAATGCCCCTAAGCTGGGCTAAGATGTCAGTATGTACTACATGATGAAGTGCCCGAGTTACAAGGACATTGACTGTTGCACTTGCACGTTCAACAACATTTTTACTGTCTTGTTCACTCTGAACGATTTATACAGATATTCGATTACATGTTGAATACCTGAACTTGTAGATCATAATACACCCAAGTACCATTATTTAAATTACTGTATCTGAAACTCAGGATCAGAGTTCGCCGTTCATTCTGTTCAACATGATGTACAACAGTGAACACTGCTAGGTAATCTGACTAAAATCCTGGTCGCCATGGGCCTAGCAAGGTCACCAAGGGCTGAGGCAGTACACCCACCTGGTATTTGACCATCCAGGCTCTGAAGGTGTGCAACAGGATATTTCCCTCTTAGCTTTTTCTGCATCACTCTGAGCCTTCAACATGGCTGGCCATACAAACCGGAAGCAAGGCCAGATGTCATTCGTCTTCATAGATCATATACTTCCTGCCTCTGGACTGCTACCTTGCACAGGTCAGTGGGGATGGGCCAGTTAGCAAAGGAGAGCTGAGGTTTTGTCAGCCAACTGGTTAAGATCCACACCAAGGATATTGAGTATGATACAGGGGGTATGTAGGTCAGTCGTTTCTGCAACCAACAATGTTGCCATCGCAGACAGCAAGAATCAATTTATGTTTATCATTGTACTTGAGCTGGGCAAGCGAATTGATGGTGCGGTGAAGCAAGGGTACTCCTGTGTAACGAGGCACCTGGCAAATCATGAATTTGCTGTGGCCCTCTGGCACATGAGGCAAACTGGTATCCATTGGCACATTACACCCATGTCATTGCTTGGCACAGCATTCCACTTTAGTATGCCATCTCACTGTCTCACCATCACCCTCGTTAGCCCATCTTGCTGTCAACTCATCCTCATCTCACCATCTCACCTTCACCATCTCACCCCCATCTCACCATCTCACCGTCACCATCCCGCCATCACCCTTGTCTCACCTTAACTCGCCCCCAGCTCACCCTCACCACTCACCATCTCACTATTGCCACTGTCTCGCCCTCAACTCACTCTCATCTCCCCATCTCACCACCACCCTCATCTTGCCCCTGCTGCATCACCTCGTTCCTGTCTCACCCTCACTGCTCACCATCTCATTATTGTCACTGTCTTGCCCTCAACTCACCCCCATCTCTCTGCCTCAATTCATCCCTGCCATTACCTTGGGTGTTGAGCATCATGTGGCCACTTCTGCATGCTTTCTGGATATCTTTAATATGCAGGTACAGACCCGTGGATATCTGCACCCATGGGGTGTACATACGTGTATGCTTGTCAACAGTAGTATTGTAGTACAAAATTTGTCAACAGTAGACTACACAGTCAACAGTAGCAACACTGCCAGTATTGCTTGACGACATCACCTACATTGGCAACAGATTATGTGATTGTGGCTATATAGTACAATGGCAATTTTCCTTTTTTGCAGATCAGTGGGGGTATATAAACCCCTAGTGTAGTCCATCGTCACTGTCACCATCGTCTCATCTCATGTCTTAGTCACTCTCATATCACTCTCTTTCAGGTCCCAATGCATTGGTAGCCTTGTAGCTATGATGCATCCCAACTCAACATTGACATTGTATGTGGTTGAGGAATGTGCACAACATGCTGTTGTATGACTGATGTCACCACTGACATTTAACATGAATGGAGGATAATACATATAAGTGTTCTGAAGTGGAGAGAATATGGTATTCACATAATTTGCTGAATGAAATTGATAATGGGATATGAGCCAGCAAGACAATAGCAGATAGGGTCAACAAGTAGGCTTGGGAGTCTCTACCAGTATCATGGAATGGCAAATAGCAGCAATGGGCTCACTAGTGAGCCAGTGAGGGGTAAAGTACCGAAAACAACAGGGTGGAGGAACAACAAGCCAACCAGCAACAAAGGATGGGGTTTTGTGGGCCACAGGTCAGTGGGGATTGGCCAACTGGCAAAGAGGGGACAAAGTTCATTGGGGTCAGATCAGCCAGTCAGTGAAGAAGGGACAAAGTTTTGTCAGCCAACTGGTGATGCACAGGTCAATGGGGAGCGGCCAGGAAGAGACAAAATTTTGTCAGCCAAGCAGTGATGCATAGGTTGGTGGGCATCGGCCAGTTGGGGGACAAAAGTTTGTCAGTGTACGAATCAATGGAGATCAGCCAGTCGGCAAGGGAGTGATAAATTTTCATTGGCCAAGTGGTGATGCATAGGTCAGTGGGCATTGGCCAGTATGCAAAGGAGGGACAAACATTTGTCAGCGTATGAATCAACCAGATCAGCCAGTCAGCAAGGAAGTGATAAAATTTTGTCAGCCAAGCGGTGATGCACAGGTCAGATGGGATGGGCCAGTCAGTGCAGGAACCACAGTGAGGAAGGGACAAAATTTCGTTGGATTGGCCAACCAGTGTCAAGTAGGGATGGGGGTGGGACAATATTTTATGGGCCAACCGGTGATGCACAGATCAGTGGGGATGGCCAGTTGGCAAAGGAGAGACAAAAGTTCATTGGCCAACCAGTAATGTATGGCTCAATGGGAATCAGCCAGTCGGTGATGGGAGGAATAAAATCTGGTGTAGTGCTGTCTGGGCCTGTTCATTTATTTACTATTGCCCTTGGGTCACTCATGGGTCCACTGGCAAACAATGGACTATACATTTAGTGGTCATCCTGTCATTTACACTATTATCCCCCATCAGCTGGTGTGGGCTAGCCAGTCATTGGCAAGAAAATGACACATTGGCTGGCCGGCATTTTGCAGAAATTGCTACTGCATGGGGTCCCAAAGCATGGCTAAACATCGCCCACAATGCTGCTGGTGCCATCTATTTCAACAAGGATGATGAATTGATGATACTCATACAAAGCAGCATTACTCAACCAATACAATTGTCTCCGCTTTCTCAGCAGTTAGACCAATGTGTTGTCTACCTGGATCATGCACACACAAGGGGTACTAACATCAAACTGCCCATCGGGTCCCAAGCAGTGGTCACACTGGGTCTGAAGGTCACAAAGGATCATCTGGTGCAAGGTTCATTTTGGCATCATGATTCACTTGATGAATCTCACATGATTTGTGGGTTTCAGGTTGTATGTGGATGTGCAAGTTGGGTCACGGTCACTTGATCATGTTTTTTGTGCTGCTCAAGGTTGATTGCAGCATTTGTGCTGTGGCCAGCAAAAAAGATCTGAACACACAAGTTGGTACTATCAACATGTTATGCTGGGCAATACATGAGACCTGGTCCAATATTCAGTGGCGAGTGCTGTACTGGGCACAGCAAGGGATGAATCATAAATCCAGATACAATGCATGGTCCAATTTCATCAAGATGAAGATCACCCCAAAGGAGCTGGTGGATGCATGGCTCCAGCTGGATGCCAAATTACTAGCTGATCTGTATGCACCATCCAAAGCTGAAAATGTGTCAGGTTCTTTGTCACAGTTAGATCCAGACATCTGTCAGCGTTGTAAGGACCTCAGGGTTCTATTGCTTCCTAGTGCACAGATGGAAGAAGAATAGGAACAGGAGGTTAACCATGAGTGGGAGTGGAAATGAGAAATGGAGCTGCCTCCCAAGGCAAAACTGGCAGAACATCACCTTCATCCAGACATTGTTGATTTCATGAACACTGGCAAGATCCCTCCATCACACACAAACAGCACTTTTCATCCCATCTTCACAACACTCAAAGACAGCTCTGCAGCTACTTGGGATGCAGACATCTGGAGTCCATTTATCTTGGCAACAGTGGACTTCTGCAAGACGATCAAACCTGAGTCCACTCAAGAAACCATGGATCAATATCTTTGACCTGTCCAGTGGATTTTCTCCCACAAAAACCCAAAGGACCGCCAATTACTCATTTTGCTGAGCCCATTTGAGGCTGACAGGCTGATGCCAGACATCAGAGCAAGCAAATATGTCCATCTTCATGTGTATGCACCATGCATATCCCAGCAAACACAACCATCTAATAATCTCCAACTTTATTCTATTTCTTCCCTACCATCCGACTGGACCCCACCTTGGACTCTGATTGACCAGCTCAACATGTTCACTGGGCAGCTCTATCTGAGGGACTATCAATTATATCTCCAGCTATGTCATTTCCTTGATGTACCTACCAAAGAATCACTGAACGATTCAAGTGCGGTGGAATGTGTTCGATATCCCTGGTAGTTTGGAAGAGAATGAAATCAGATTTTAGGATTGCCACTACCTTTCATGATGGCACTGCTGGCCATTCAGAACAGAGGACAACCCTTCATGCAGACACACATGGGCAGAATTCTTCAAGAACAGCTACTAACTGAGAAAGACTTTGAGCAGCCAATGCTGGTTGAGTCTGGTCACAGCCCTGCTTCTTGCAACATGCAGACATCATACACTCTGACCTCAGAAGCTATGCCCCCATCACCTTCAGACATGGAGTGATGCACAAGAGAGCCCTGCATCATCAGCATCACTTCAATCATTCAAGCAAGCATTGGAGGTGGCTAATATATGTGATGCAAATTCAGAGCCACCCAAAAAGCATCTACATGCAGCTTGAGCATCAAATATTCATCAGTTGTGAGTTCTTTGATACTTACTAGTCAATGTCAATGGAGAACTGATAATCTCCTTTGCAAGACTGGGCAACGCAGCCTCACATCCCATGGGCCTAGTAAGAGCACCATCATTGATATGCATGCCTGATTGTTGAACTTGTTCCTTGTCATTCAAACTATTACTGTGATACTTGTACTATTGTATTTGTGGGTGTGCAATGTAATACACAACCACGTAGATTACTGTGACAGTAGGTATAACACATGTAAAGACTTCGATCAGAAGCTCCCATAGAAAATAAACAAGTATTCTAATAATAATAATACTTCTGTAAAACAAAAAGTGTATAGGAGTGGTCCTAAGCACTTGGTTACCATGGGACCAGAAGTTGGTCCTGGGATTGCAGGATCATGACTCATTGCCCGTTTTTGTATAGTACCTCTTGTGATTGGATTGTGCTTGCATGCCGCTTAAGTTTTATTGCATGTTGTCCAGACATTTCCCTCAAAAAACATAAATAAATCAATTGCCTTGAATTACCCGGTACCAAAAACATGAGATGACAAACATGGATTAGCAATCACTCATGGACAACTTGAATAATACTCGTAGTAGCATGATACAAATATGAAGCAGTAGTACTAGCAGGTAGTGCAATTACTCTAAATTGGCCTGGAAAGTATTCCAGTCAAGCTGTACCTCTGATGAACCAGCCTTGTTTCCAAGGAAATAAAAGTTGTCACCACCAGATGATTGCTGCTGTAAGCTATGGTTGCTGGTGATAGGTGCTGGTGGGATGATGAGGGCAGGGACCTTTTGTGGTGATGGAGGGACATTACTGGCAGCTTTCATTATCACTCTTCATTCGATAGTTAGTAAAGCTCAGAAGGAGATTAAATGTTACTTACATCCCTTGCTTATGTAGCAAATGAAGTTGTTGATGTAGTATATCACGGTAGTCTGGGTGCTGGAGCGCTTCAATGATACCCATATGGTATGCATCAAAGTATGGTGCATAAACTTCTGTTGAGAAGTTTATAACTGTGCTTTGGCTGGCACATCGTCCTTTAGATATGTGGTGAAGTGTGCAGAGTAGCTGGCAACATCATTGGTATCAGGTGACTGAGGTGTGAATAATGGGACTTACAGCAGCACCTGAAAGAGCAAGCATATTTGGCGGTGTCATCTGGTAGCTGGTGGGGAATGCTTGGATTGGTGAAAGTTTTGTTGTGTACCAGAAATTAGTGTGAAATTTCTCAAGGATCGGATGTCTGAATAACTTGCCAATTTGGTGCTACTTGTTGCATCAGGATATGTATATGATCACATTGTAGAGGATCATCTCACTGTTGTGTGATTGTATTTGTGAAGAAAGAAGCTTGTTGGATTTGAGCTGTTAGTCATTTCAGCAACCCACTGTTGCATTCAGATATAGTTGGGTGGTTGGTCATCCTGAGAAAAAGCACCTATCCCAAGGTACTCCTCCACATAACCTTCAGCCACCATTATGGCCTTGGAGTGGATCAAAGATAGCGCACTGACAATCTTCTTTTCAATCACTGGCATAGGGTCAAGCTGATCTGTGGAGCAACTTAGTATGGGTTGCATAGCGCTAATTAGTACTTACCAAAGTCACATTCTACACATGCAAAATTTAAGTTTTCATGGATTTCTTGTTTCCAGAGGGACCAGGCCTTTCCCCCTCAGTGCCAACCCGAGTTCAAGATCATGTCATTGATCAACGTGATGCTGCACAATTGAGAGCAGAAGTGGGACTAGGCAAATAGATGGAAGTGGACATTGAGTGTGTGGTGGAGGCCTGGCATGATTGAGGATAGATTGTTTCACCGAATGCACAGAGGTGGTCCTGAGTGGGGAGAGTTGTAGTACCACGTCATTGCTGATGTTGCACTAGCATGTTGGTCAGTCTACCAGATACCTATAAAATGTTAGCTGAAACCTTTTCTGAATATCAGTAGGCATTTACTTGTATTAGTGATGTAGCAGCACAAAATTGTTCATCAACAGTGATGTGTTCAGATCCTGCATTGGGCAAGGTCAGTAGCTCATGCTGTGGGAACAGGGGAGTCTGGGATGGGGAAAGGTTGAATGAGGAGCCTGGCTAAGGGTAAGGACAGTAAGATGATGAGGGTTGGTTGAGGTGTGGGAACAGAGAGGGCTGGGATGACGGGGGACCCTGCTAAGGGTAAGGAGCCAACTGGAAAGGGAGCAGTGGCTGAGGATAACAGTTGGGGAAAGAGGATCCCAGTGTTGAGGGATCAGGCTCGGAGGAAGGACAGGCAGAGTAGACAGCAGTGAGTGGACCTGGATCTTGGTATGGGTTGCTGGAAAATTCTTCAATTGGGGCAGCCAGGTTTGCAGGGTCATGCCCTTGTGTCCAAGTAATTAAACAACCTCAACTTGAAGTTCTAGTAGCTGGACTTTTGTTACGAGTTGGCTAAAATGCGAATTGCAATAACTCACCTGGGGACATGGAAATATGTGGAGATCCAGCTTCCTTGTCCTGCTGGACTCATATGTGGATTGGAATGGAGTCATATACTTTGGATACGAGACCCACGCAAATGCCTGCTGGGTAGACTCAAGGAATATTTCCTTGATGATCACCTATCATCTGTGACAATCAGTCATGAGTTTGCTCATTAAGCTTCCAGAAGTGATAAAATAGGGTACTTATCGCAGGGTCTCTGGGGCAAGGCATCATCAATCATCTTAGAACATAGTCCCTGCACCATGCAGGCTTCAGTACTGAGAAAATAATGGTGTAGAGAAAACCCTGGATTGATGTGACACATGATCACACCACACTCAGAATCACGCTGCCACACTTACTCCATAGTCCACAGTACATAATAAACATATGGAACAACTATATACAGTAGCCTGACATATGTAGTATAATGTAGAAGCAGCCTTAACTCGACTTGGAATCACCACATAATGATGGACTTGAAGGAAATATAGTTGAGTAACGTACATCATCAATACCAAAACTTGAAGGCTCTTGCCCAAATGTCTCAAACAAAGATGTCACACCATACTCATCTAATCCTCCCCCCTCATGATTGAGAATGTGTTTGATTTCTCCAATTTGCCACTCTGCCTTCTTCAGTAACATTTCAGCTCCCTCACATTCATCTGTGGCCATGGAGCACATCAACTCAAGCTCCCTGAGATGTAGACAGTGGTATTGCAGGCGTGCAATAAATGCATCCCAAGATGCTCATGTGAGCTGTAGCATGCAGAGAGTGTGGAGGTTTTGCACCTCATCTGTACTTTGAGCTGATACCTGCATTTATCCAAAGTCAGCCTCTGCAATGAACATAATTGTAATTAGTCCTGACCATTGTCAATATCCGCTTTACCTTTTTTCGTGGTGAAAGGGAGCCTAGCTCGTCAGATGGTACGTCAAAGTGAAGGTGGGTGCACTTTTGAGCACTGGGCCAGTCCTCAATAGGTCCCCTCTCAACAGTGGAGGGCAGAAATGAAAGCAGCGGTAAGGAGTTGATCAGAACCTTTGACTTCGAAAGTGGTGGGCTGGGCAATGTTACTTTCGACACCAACAAAGGTGGGGATGTTGGGTGACTCGAAACCCTGACTGGACTGGACATTGGTGAGGAAGGTAAGGGGTATTTCAATGGCTGTTGTGTGCTCACTGGCATGGCAACTGGGTGTATCAGGTGTGTGTTAGAGCATTCAAGTCTTATATAATTCTGAGTCAGCTATACTCCGATTTCAAGTCAGCAGGGCTATGATGACAGCCATCCTTCCTTAGTGCACCCCATGAACATGGCTTTGTCTCAAGTAGGCTTTACTTTTCTATGTCCTAACTGCTCTGCTCACTTTCCTAGTGGTGATTCTGTGGTGCAACATTTGTCCTCGTGTGGGCTGCAGGATGACCAGCTCCAGCCATCTCAGTCACATCCCGAAGGTGATGGTATGCTACACTTTCCTCTTTCTAGGATTGCTTATATATATATATATATAATTGTGATTACAGTTGACAATCCCAATGGCACCGATTTTCAGCAACACAGTAAGTTATATTTCCCCTAGTGTTGTTGAATCAATGAATGATATCCAAATGAAAGATCTATCTGACAATGACGATGCTACTCTCTAGTGAATGGTGAGGTTGGAGGGATGACTAGGGACCCCAATGATTCAATCAATAATGAAATGGATTCCATACACATTCCATCATTCCCATCATCCCAGACTGCCACACACTGCACACAAATATATCACCCAAACAAGAGTCAAACCCACCCTGGAGGTATGAATCTCCTTCAGTGCATGGATCAAGATGAATTCACACACACCCGGAACTCAGAGAATGTATTTTATCCATTTGCATCAAGGAGTGAATGTGAACTCGCTGACTGGCTCTCAAGCATGTCCCTTTTTCAGAAGGAGATCAATGCATACTTGCATCTACAACATGTGTGTATATTTATATACTGGTCAGAACAGTCATTGACAAGTCAGGAGACAAAAGAGCATCCACCCTCATTTTGTACCACAAAGGATTTATGTGCACAAATCGAAGCCCTACTGGATATGCCATGCTGGCATTACCAAGAGATCAAAGTGGGCCAATACTGAATGAAAGAGCCCCTAATGCTTTACTGGCAGGATGGACTTGAGGTTGTCAAGCATATGTTCAGCAATCCATTATTTGCCTTAAGCATGGACTTTGACCCTTATCACAAGTTCGAGGAAACACCTAACAGTCAAGAACCAGTTTATGGTGAATTCATAAGTGCCAATCATGCTTGGGAGATACAGGTATAACTCTGTTTAAATTTCTGGTCCAATAAGGTGACATTTTACTTGTTTAGAGTGTGTTACCTGAAGGTCACTCCTTCATTGGTGTTACAAGTTGTCATCATACCTACTCTTTTCTTCATACCCAGAACTACTTATGCTTCTTGTTCGTCATCTACAGGCAACCTTGTTTGAACACTGTCGCTGCCTAATTATTCTCCTCTCTTTTTTTCACTGACCTAATCCACACTTTTCATTACCTTCCATGATATTCCACCATCAGTCAGCATTTTCTTACTAATTGTTCTTTCACCTTCTATGAAGTTCTATTTTCCTCTATTTGTCCTTTCATTCCCGATTCATATTTAAATCTTCATAGGCCAACCTTTGTCCTTAAGTTAGACCTACTCAGTATAACCACTTCTTTGTCTTTGAGCCTCAGTTCTCTAAGTTGTCGTTGTACTTTTGAGTCAACACTCTTCAATTATGTACATTTGTCATTGCAGAGGTCCTGCAACTCCTCCGTCCTTGTGAAAGTTCTACAGGATTGTTTACCTTTATCATTGTGAAATCCTACAACTCTCTAGTCCTCTCCCTATCAAAACCCTTGAAAGACCAAGTCTATTACTATCCCTACCCGGGCTAGTCATAACAATTGGTGTGATTGGAGCTTCCAACAAAACACCATTGATGAGGAGTGCTGGCAACAAAGAGATGCACCCATTATTACTGTCACTTGCCAACATCCATGCCGGGGTTAGGATGAAGGCAACCTCTCATGCCTTTGCATTGGCCACTTACCTTCCTATTCCAAAGTTCCTCAATGTCTCTCCAGCCGTCCATTCAATTTTATGTGCACGTGTATACCACTTTGCAGTCTCCATCATCATGCAAAATTTAAAAAAGCAGAGCACAATGGTGAAGTCATGACTGATCCAAATGGCAACATTTGAGTCATCCATACTCCACTTGTTTCTTGGATCGCCGACTATCCCAAACAACTCTTGATTGCCTGTGTGTCATCAAAGAATTCTCCTATTTCCACCGCCACTGCCAAAGAGTTTGGCAACCCAGAACCCTCTTCTCCTCATCTCCAACAACAAACACTTGACACTATCCAAGATGCATGTCGAGCATGTGATCCATGTAGTATTGCAGCTTTTCACAAAGTCTGCCTTTCTCTTCACCTTAATGGTGTTGTGCAGCCATTCTGGGGTGACTGGGGCAATGCCTGTCCTTCATCTTTCCTCACGCCAGACACTCCCCACCAATGACATAAATTCTACTTCAATCACTGTGTGAATTGGATGATTAACATAATTGGAGCGGTGGAGCTCAATCAGCAATTTGCTGTCCTCCAACCATGGACCAGGACACAACATTGGCCAAATGGTGTCACCACGCTGAAGCAGACTGGTGGGAAGAAACATCAGGAAATTGAGAGGCTGTTACCTGCAGTTGTTGCTGGTGCCATCCATGCACACATTCTATGTGCTCTCCATTCCATTACTGAGTTCATCTTTCTTGCTCAGCGTGTATTCCACTACGAGGAAACCCTACATGCACTTAATGAGGCCTTGCGAGAATTTCATCACTATAAATCAAGTATCCTTGCAGCTGGAGGTCAACAAGGCAAAAATGGGCCTCTCAGTCACTTTCAAATCCCTAAGCTGGAGTTAGCCCATCACGTCATGCGAAGTACTTGTGCAATGGGTGCCCTCTACCAATGGACCAGTGACATCACAGAAAGATGTCATATCATGCATGCCAAAATGCCCTACCGCCTCTCCAATCACCACCATTTCCATGAACAGTGCTGTCGCTTTCTTGATCAACAAGAAAAACAGTGATTCTTCCGCCTTTTCACCAGTCTCAAAACAGCACAGTCCCCCCTAATCAATGAAATCATACAGGAGGAAGGTTTGGTACAACACCACTACTCGGATTTGCTGCAGAGGTCCAATACTCTAGTTGATGGGTGCTCCTCAGTTTTCCTTGAATCAAGCAAACCACTTTTCATGAATTGGCATGCCCGTGTTTCCACTGACAACAATTGTGTACTCCTCATCACTCTTCACCCTCACTTTCTCTCACTTTCTGTCAATGATACTTGTAGAATGCTTGTGATCAAAAACCTGGTCCCTGCATTGGCAACTTCTTCTCTGGACGCTCATATACCAACTGAAATGGATGTCGTTTAGCTGCATCTGACTGTTCCCTCCCATTCTCATTCCTCCATGCATGGAATAGGTTCCACATTCAAACCTGTTCAGTGCAAAACCCAGAAACCTTTACACCACCTCAGACTGTTCAAGCCTCACCTCCGAGCACCTCTTTGCCTTTTGGCCGTGCAAACACAGTCCTCCTCTCTCATGAGAGTGGTGACTGAATTACTGCCAATCCAAACAGTGAACGTATGTCCACATCATCTATTCTTTGCTATCCTCACATGTTTCCAGGCTATGTTGTCACTCAAGTATGAGTGATATTTCAGCCTATCACCAATCCCCCTCCTCCACCTCTTCTCTATGTTGAATTCTTCAATTTTTCAAATGTTCACTTCACAGTAGTGAATGACATTCATGTGGTCATGCCTGCCCCCAACTTGGAGATGTTTCTGGTGCATCACCGGCTCTGTAACAATGGCCAACCCTTGGATGATGTTGTCTGCTTGGATGATGTCTGCCAGGTTGTCCAGTTGATTCCCAAGTTCAGCTCCAGGGTGCCACACAATATGTCCTGTGACAACAGTCTGGAAATCAGTGGAGAGTTCTACATCAATTTGTTCATGGATAAGGAAATGTTTCACCCCATTCTTAGCTATCAGTAATTCCCTCGAGCTGGTTCCTTAAGTGTATCATCATATACTAGTAGTGTTTAATGAGATGCAGTTTGATTATTGTAATTGATAATGAATTGATAACAGCTATTTTTTTCTAGTTGTGATGAACATGAATTATGCAGCATATAACCTATTTCTAATAAGATTTATTGCCTGGGCATTGTTTTATTTCGGTCTCATGTGTACTCGATGGCAGACACTGTTGGGATCATTTTTTTGCTGAGGACCAGTCCTGTCAGCCAAGCATTTTACTGAAGTAGAACAATGTGGTCAGACAAAATGTAAATGTCTCTGAGAGTACATCTGAAAAACTACCTGAGGGGGAGGGAGCCTCCCTGAGGTGATATAAAAGGGATATGTGCTGTAAGACACTTTTCAGGATCAGTTAGGAGCTCATCAGCCAATGAGAGGGCTTGCTAGTAACAAAAGAATTGTTCAAACGGTCATGAACTGATAACATTACTGGTCATGAGTGCAGATGTATATGTACATGCATTGAGCCTGGTGATGAGGTAATCTGCATTCTCTCCCCTGCACTGTAACCGAATCAGAGCATGTCACTTTCAACAGATGGGCTCACATCATCCATCTGATCATTTTTCCTCACATCCCAGTGCATACATGAACTAGCTGCAGACGCTTCTTTGAGAACCACTACTGCCCCTCCAGGTCACCATGGACTATACCTATACTCATTCTCAATTCTCTGCTTTGTCTGCAGCTTCATCAAATAGCCACTTTGTACATGATTTCCAATGCACTTGTTTTCAATTCTGCTCCTTCTCTCTGCAACTATGCCATCTATACTTGACCTCAAAATGCATTCAGCTTCAAATTGACATTCTCTCAATTCTCTCCCAAGTAGTGAGCCATCTCAACCCAACCATTCAGCTTGGTCCTGTTGGTCCTTCATGTGTCTTCATCGTCGTGGACATGAGACGATGCAATGTGAACCAAGTTGCTTCACATGCACAACGGCTGTTTCATACATATATGTGCACATTGTTTTCATCATCCAAAGAACTTCAATTATAGAAACGGTGTACAAACATTTATTAATCTCTTCACCGACATCCCTGTTCATGGTAATATGCCCCAAGGGAGCTGATCAAGTCCCATACCTCATTGGATTGCAGGGGGACTTGACAGAGTAGCCAATTCAGATACTTAATAAATGATGTGACAGAAGTCTGCAGTTGCAGGGTCACCACAATATGAGGCCTGCTGATGTTATCACAATCATCTCCTCACATCTGGATCGCCCTGGATTGGCTTCATTGCTGTGTTTGCTGGTTCCTGTCAGTAAATCTTCCAATTTCTTCCATGTCCTTGCGACATGTCCCATGTTTCATCCTCCCAAGACTCCTTTCTCATTCGTGGTTTCTTCCTGTACCTACCTTAGGCTCTGCCTCAGTCATGGTATCCAACTGTTTCAATGAACATGCAAACATGCCAATGACCTTGCACCCCTCATCACCTGCATTTGTGCTTAGCCCCATAAGTGCTTATCCAAGCTCTGGCACACCAACATCACACTGCAAGCTCAAATGGTACCCCATCTGCACTCACCACCTCTCAAACATGTGCTAGTCCAGGCCAGGAGGAGGTCCGTCTTGTGTGGCAAGCCGGAAGGTGGTGGTTACGGCCTGGCAGCTATGCTATGAGATGACTAGCAGCTATGCGCACAGCTGGGCCTCTAGCCACTGCACCAGGACCCTTTCCACTGCCAAGGGGGACCTGGCCTAGATGCCCAGCCCAACCCAACAGGCCCAGCACATATACCCACCTTCCTAGTATCAACACCAGCATGCACATCTGCCTTTCCCCCAGGTTTCATAAAAGTGACACAACCTCTATGCATGCCTCCATCTGAGGGCATCTCATTTTCATGGCTCTCCATGAGACTCCTGAATCCATTCTTGGGACTCCTCTGTGCAGGCATAGGTGCCATCAACTTCAGCATCAGAAATTCCAGCTTCACTGTTTTCCTTGGGGCTCTGCTACTCCCTGGTTGTTTCCCTTCCACCCTAATGTGTGTCGTCGTAATAATAAGGTGTAATAGCCATTAATATTGCCCCAAGCCTCCCAATCCCATAAATGCTATGCCTGTTTATCCTGGTGTTTGCTCGTCCTTGTTTAGATCCTTCAAGTAGTCCTGCTCAGGGCAGTGTGGTTCTTGTTTCAGTCCCTCATTTCTGGCCCAAGAATGCAATGATCAATTGCCCATTGTCACTCCTGTTAACAACCATTCCTCTGTATTTGTCTTGTGTGCCCATATTGGTCATACATGGGTAGGGTTCAGCTGATGTTGCAATCTGAGCTGAATATGCCAAATGGGAGGGACAGAAGTGAGGATAGTACAGTTGAAATGCATCTGCACTGACACAAAGCAATTTGCAGCAAACATCTGGTGTGACACAGTAGTCTCTGCAGACCAGATCTACTGCTTGCACAGATTTCGTTAGATCTGGCAATCTGTGGTTCATATTGAGGACCTGCAGTGTTACGGTCTTGGAGGAGACCCCTTATCAATTTCCTTCTACGTCTCCTCCTCCTCGTCCACCGACTCCAATCCCCTCGTCGGTTACCCCACCTCACCATCTCGACCACCCCGGTGCATCCTTATTCTCCTCCCTCTTCTCCGACCTAGGAGACTTCGACATCCCTTCTTCCACGTGGGCCGACCTCCTTGATGAATCCCTCTTCGAGGGCTAGACCGGTGGGACGGATATCTCCGGACCCTCTCCCTTCATCGCCTTCGGCGATCCCCTTTCTTCTTGACTCGTTACTCTGCCTTCGGGATATTCCTTTCCTTCATCGCCTTCGGCGATCTCCTTTCTTCTCTGACTCGTTACTCTGCCTTCGGGATGTTCCTTTCTTTCATCGCCTTCGGCGATCTCCTTTCTTCTCTGACTTGTCGTGACTCCTTCACAGACACTGCCTCCTCACAGCCTCTCTTACAGCTGTTCGTATTCCCTTACTTCACGGTCCGTTTATCTCACGTGATACGCGTCGCGACACGTCATTACTATATTTATACTTCGGACTCCGATACCGGCCCTAAACGTCCTCAGTATATATACTAGGGCGCCGCCTGTATCCTTCTCTTTCTCTAACCTTAATCTACACTATTTCGTGTGGACTTACGTTCCTCGAGATCCCCTCCCTCGTGCCTCGCCTCACCGCTGCCTCATCCTCTACTCTTCCAACTCCTGGCCAGGCC
>JBBPNR010000653.1:0-19336 GCA_038091015.1 Boletus vermiculosoides
AGTGGTGGACGGGGGAGGCCAGATTGCTTACGAATACTCGCATTCTCCCTCGGATCACAGTGACCCGATTGAAGACAGGAGTACGACATACAAGCGGTCCAACTGGAGAAAACAGAAAGAACTTCATGAAGTCAAGAGCAAGCAGTCGGTTCCGGTACTAGCGCCGCAGATTCATCCGGACGATTTCGAGGACCCAACCTCGGATGAGTTTTGGAACGGTGTTTGGGTTGCGTGCGCCGAACACAATGTTAGTACTTGCTTGTTTGGTCCCGCTACGTGTTTTGGCTTACTAGCTCTTGTAGACGGAGATATACCGCAAGGTGTTCTATGCGATCCCGGACGATACGGTGACTACCTGGAAACAATACAAGCACTTTGTCGCTCACCATGAGCGGTTTACAAAGACTGTGAGTTTCTGATTGTGATCCATTGTGAGTCTGATCTCTTGTTCTCTCTCAGACCAAGTCTAGTTCCCCTCCGATTCCGTCCTCATCAAGCAGTGATCTCGGGGATAACGGATCCAATCCTAGGGACGAAAGCGTTGAGGAGCTTCATGACCAAGATGGAAAGGACAGCGAAAGGTCGTTGCCCACGACCATGCCAAAATCGCTGCACACGCAAGAGAAGGAGCTAGGAAGAGGGAAGAGCGTCCGAGGATCTCAGCCATTCGATAAGGGGGAGTGGGGAGAAATGGAGAACTTGTTGAAACATATACGTGGTCATCTAGGTGAGACAGCCAACCTTTTGTTATTCTCATCTGAAACATGATGCATGACCCCTAGTTTTACATCCGACACACTTTCTGGAGGGCGAAGATGACGGCGAAAACTTTTTGTTTAACGCTGACAGGTGAGTGGGGTTCGTGGACTCATACAAGGCATTGCTGAAGTGCATTACTTAGGCTTATGCCACTCCCGATTTATAATTGAACAGTCTCGCTCGTAGGATATGACATGCACGCTTAAACCCTTTATTCCGCAATTCACGACACGTATAAAGTTATTGATCACAATTATCTTTCTTCATTGCTTTGTTCATTCTCGTTCACTCTTCACAGTAAATATCGAATATTAGCTTATCTGGATTTCGGAACGTCATTGGCCGGAAACAAGCAGCACTGGCAGAGTACGCGACCGACCTTCGATGTAAGGCGCCGTATATTCTTGGTAATCCACGTGTGCCTTGTGAGGTGAGTACCCCTTCCTCAACGCATCTTCATCGTTGAAGATGAAAATGACGCCTGTGAAAATCAGCCGGTTAGGACATTCACACATTTCGGTTCAAGAGAGGCATGATCGTTCAAGCACACCGACCTTCGTCAAAGTCATGATCCAACGGGTGCTTGATCTTCGTACCGGCCTTGACACCACTGATGGCGGGTATCTGCGAGGGCAACGCGCGCAGGGCCGTTCTGACCTTTTCGACGTCTGCGGGCGTGATGCCTTGTTTGAACTTGAGCAGGACTGTAACAAAAGGCGGAAGACTTGAGTGCCTCGGGGGAAACGGAGGAGTCTGTGTGTGACGTACTGGTGTGGTAAATGGGCATGGTGGTGGAGGGACAAGAGACGGAAGGCTGAGAGCGAGATAACGCCTGTCAGATGATCAGGCCCGGAGTTAGTATTTCACAGCCATTGGCCCCATATTGATAGAGCGGGGGAGTACTCCGTCACAACTCCACGACGCTAGTTCGTGACGTCTGGGGTTCTCCGACCGACAGTTCCTTCAATGAACTGTCTTTCGATCAATAAGGATGATTAGCAGCCTGTCTTACTGTAGCACTGTCGAGACAATGTAGTATACGCGGTCGTCCGCACTATTCCACCACTACTAGTTGGGCAAATCGTGTATGAAATAGGTGGATTGTTTGTTGGATTGATGATACGATAGATGCGAATTCCTGAATTTGTTTCCGTGTAGGTGAGTTGCTGTCTATCTGTTTGACACCGTTTGAGATGTGCCGCCGATCTGCCTCGACAACGAAGCGAACGGGTATGGCTGAGACTTCGCTGAGTATGTTTAAAGTGGCCCCCCTGTCAGCGGAACTTTGACTCGAAACAGGCCAGTGTTTAGCGCTTAGCAGGAGCCCAATTGAAGTCGGGGTAAAAGAAGGCCAACATCCACGCGCCCGGCCCGATCAGACAACGCCGTGGCCATATGCTCGATGGACCTACATTGTTGTTTGTATCTAAGCCCTATCTACGACAAGTCTACCATTTATTGTACCATTTAACCTCTGTTGATATATACGATAGCAAGCCACTTTTGACACGAGGTGCAGTCAAGAGAACAGTAATGGCTAGTGGACAGCGAGAATACATTATATGACGAACAGAATCTACTATAGGAGGCAGCGCGGTGTCCATCATCAAACCCTGATTCGAGGAAGGTGCTTATGCATCCTTGTCAACAATGGCAAGGCGCTCTGCAAGTCCTGACAACATCTCTTCGGCACGGGGATTACGAGGGAAGGATTTTCCATCCCCTTTGCTGCAAAGCCCAACGTGGTCAGCAAAAGCGAAAATAGGAGCTGTCAGCTGATTGTGATGTTTCAAGGCTTGCTCACCTTGCACCACCGTATATGACGCGGTATATCCAACCGCATGGTTTGTTCCACCCAAACACCTGTGCCCAGTTCTTCCGCCACCCAAGATCATACAGTTTCACTGAACTGTGAGCATCTCGTACAAGACTTCTTTGCTTGTACGAGAGCTCGTATTCCATAGGAGGATCCGAGAGGCGAAGTGACGCAGGGAGTGGTGGTAAATATCGAAGGAGCAGGAACGGTGAGAGACTTTCTAGAGTCGTTTGGTTTGTACTGTTTGCGTTTAAGGCAACTTGCGGGTTTACCGGAATAAGTGGACACTTACGATATGAGGTACATGTGGTATATTGTGAAGGAACCGACGACAAGAGCAAAGATGACACCGACGGCGGTCAAGAGGAGTTCGTGAACAGGCGTGGCATCATCCTCGTTAAAAAGTTAGCAAGTTTCAGAACACAAACCTGCGACTGCGCATACTCACCGGCACTGAGGTTGAGTTGTGGAGTGACCACCAGAATGCACGCGCAGAGATGATGCAGATGTAGGTCGAGAGGAAGGTAATGCATGATATGAAGTGGAAAAATGCAGGATAAGTTCTATGGCCCTAGAAGAAGATCGGCAAGAGCAATTTTGTCTAACGTCAATTTAGACCTACCACACACTTGCTTCCAAGCCACGGGCAGTGGTGGTCTGACCAATCAGCATTCGTGATAGCCCGTTCAGGATAACCAGAGCCTACCCATTTTTAACACGCAGCGTCCACAGATATTGCAATGGTGTGCGCGCTCTGGCTTCGGTGCCCAGCACTTATGACACCATTTGAGAGGAGTCAACGCATCGTCAAAGTCTGGGGTTGCCATAAGAGCCTCCCGCAAACCAAGATCGTCCCTGCCAGTATCATCGCTGTCTTCCTCTGAAACACCTTTTGGGAGAGAAACTGGTCCGGGGTCACGAACCACACAAACAATGAGCGAACAAAATGCAAGGAATGTAAGGCAGTATGAAACAAGCAGGTGGACGAGAAAACTTGAGGTCGAATGCAGTGTGCGGAGGTAATGATTGACGAGAACGAGCAGCCAGGATGGGTGCGGAGCCATCATCAAAGTAACCAATACTATCAAAGAGAGTCGCGTTGAGGATCATTTGATGGTCCGAGCCTGTCATGTTAGAGAATCGACACTTACAACAGAGAGGGAGGTAGTGAAACCATTTTCTTGGAGGTTCGTCTGGATCATCGTCGAAGCTATGAGGGTCTCGTCTTGTGGACGTGGAAAAATCAAAGGAAAGCAATGGCATTGGGTATCGTAGCGGGTGGAGGATAGCGGTGGTGAAGGTGAGAAATGAGTCTGATCGGACTCGGCGCCTAATCGGTAGCAGTAGTACTCCAACTTCCTTGGCTGGCTAAGACGTTCAAGTAGTAGCACATCACTGTGCGACGACAATGACTTGTTCATGTCTCAAAACTACCACCATGTACCGCGAGAGCAGACCGCTCCCTTCTCACACTTGCCAATGCCTTGACATCGACTGACCTTATACTTCGTCCCTGATGATGAACGAGCCGAACCTCCAGAGCCGAGTGGTAACAATGGCATATATTATAATTCATCACTGCACTTCTCCAACAAATGGATTCGATTTTATCCCTCTCTTGCAAATCTATCTTGGTTTAAGCTGACAGGCACACACATAGCACCTCTTGGCCGGGTAAAATTCTAGTGGAAGTTACAACACGTGTAGCGTCTGAAACACGTCCCCGTTGGGGAATATCTTGCGGTCCGGAGTCACCAGTCTAGTCCGGACCGCCCCTCACTATGCCCGGTGTCCACTGTCCATTTGTGGAGGCCCGTCTTCCCCCATTGACTCGGAATCTTCGTTGCGCCGAAGAATTCCTCCCACTGCATGAATTTCTCAGAGCTCCTTCACACAGACACCATGCTTTCAGTCACTCTTAAAATTTACCTGATTGCGTTACATACCTCTCTAGCTGGTATGCTATGGGGGCTTGACACTGGTGAGTCCCATGAGTGTTTATCTACACGCCTCTTGACGATTCTGGTTTTGAAAGGTTCCATCGGTCCTCTAACGCAAATGCCACAATTTAGCAACTCCATAGGGTTCATTTCATCTGGTCAACTGGGGATTTATGTCGCCTGTATCCTGCTCTCCGCCTCGATTTCCTCTTTATGCAGTGGTCATGTCGCTGATGTCATCTCTCGCAAGTATGGCATTCTCACTGGTGGACTAATTGTCATCGTTGGAACCATTATATCCGCCTCTGCAAATAAATTTCCTACGTTGATCTGTGCTCGTCTAATAACAGGCATTGGACAAGGCCAGTCCATCTCAGTGGTGACGATCTACTTGTGCGAGATCGCTCCCCAAAACATTCGTGGTACTGTAGCAACCATGCTGCAGCTTCTCATCACGATAGGCATCGCTGCTGGGTACTTCATAGCCTACGGGTCGTCGAGGCTGGATAGTAGCCTAGCTTGGCGCGTTCCATTCATCGTCGAAGCCTGTGTAGCTGTAATTTTCTCGGTTGGCATGGCTTTCATGCCATTCTCTCCTCGGTGGCTGGCACAACGCGGCCGGTTTCAAGAAGCTCATGAAGTCTTGTCAAGACTCCGTCGGACCGAAAACGTTGATGACGAGCTGCGCGGTATTAAAGGGTCTCTGGAAGAGGAGGGCACGTTGCAGGCCACTTTCTCGGAAGTCTTCTCGAAACGCTACATCCGAAGGGGTCTACTTGGAATATTCCTGATGGGATTTCAAATGCTCTGTGGTGTACGCATTTACTTTTGCCATATTCATCACAACTCATTGCATTTTCATCCTCACCGATATGTCCTCTGTTTGGACTAGATCGATGCCGTGCTATACTACGCTCCCATCCTCTTCACGCAAGCCGGCTTCTCATCACAACGTGCATCATTCCTCGCCTCTGGTATTTCGGGAATTATAAACCTAGCGTTCACCATTCCAGCTCAGCTTTGCGTGGATAAGTGGGGGCGGAGGTTTCCCTTGATAGGGGGAGGGCTCGCCATCGCTAGTTGTTTTTTGGCAATCGGCAGCATATATGCAGCTCACGGTGACAAGGCGAATGGAGGGGTCTACCTTAACGGTAAACCCTCTCAGTGGGCCGTCATCATCCTAATCTACATGTTCGTCGCCAACTTCGCTTGGTCTTGGGCTGTGGTGAGTCCCTTATCCTGTTCTACTGCACGAGATTCGATTTCCACTTGAGCAAGGTCATTAAAATATATGCGTGCGAGATAATGCCTACACGACTGCGAGCCAAGGCATGTGCATTCCAACAAGTAAGTTGTCGTTTCTCTTCCTCGGGATGAATTATGTATGTGCGATATCCTAGCTTGCTAATTGGGTCGTTAACTTCGCGGTGGCGTTGACTGCCCCTCTCTTCCTCCGCGCGTCCCCGAGCGGGCCGTACTTCTTATTCGGTGCAGCAACATGCTTCGTCACGCTTGTGTGTTACATCTTCATGCCTGAAACTAAGGGGAAGAGTCTGGAGGAGATTGAGGTCCTTTTCGAGATGAAAAACAGTGCTCCGAAGCCCGTGTCAGCTGCGTGACAGATTGGCTACCCACATCTCTGATTTCGGGGGCCTATCATGGTCAAGTCTAGACTCGAACGGCACGTTTCCCCCCTCTGTCAAACTTTCGGCATGGCGTCATTCATGTCCCTGGTAGATACGGCGATTACGAGTATTAAAGCTCTCGTCGCACCCCGCTGCCTATCTGACACTCATCCACTACTGTCGGACACAAGCCACACTTTCATTATAAGCTGCCGGACTCGTTTCACGACAAGTATGTAATACGGCGACTACAACGCCCTCTTGCTAACGGACAACGTGTTCGATGATTTACCCTTATTTAACTGGAAGCTGGCAGCATACGCACAGCAAAATGGCAGTCTGGTTGCGTATTCCGGGTAACAACACACACAATTCACATGAGGTGGAACGAACTGGATGTGACGAGTTGCGTGAATTTGCAGTCTGGTCACCAGATTAGTGAATATGACGGCCCTGCAAAAAGTTGCCAACTCGAGGAGACGGGAATCAGCAATACACGAGGATGCAAGGTATAAATGGTGGACGGCGAATGCTTTCCTCTGCTCAGTCCTGTCCACCTCAGACTCAGAGCGGCCTTCCAACTAAAACGGTCCTTCGTCCACTTGAAATCCTTGCTCTTCCAACGTCTAGTGTGTATCTGTCGTCCATCGACGCGACGTGTAGTTGCTGACTTATGTTTGTTGGCCTGATGTAGCTTGTGTACTGATCTCCGTCCGCATCACCACTATCAATAATCATGCTGTCCAGAACAATCATCGCACCCCCTGCCGGGCCCGCTGCTAGCGTATCCGTCACTCGGAAGCCTAGGGTGAGGCAAGTCGGGTTCGAGACCGCTGTCACGGCAATCATCTTTGCGCAAAAGCTCAAGGTCGCCGTCGCGCGGTCTCACAAGCCATCATCGGCTGCACCTGTCGTCGGACGTTCACGTGCCAAATCAGTGTCCGTTAGGGGGAACACGGGAGAGAACAACGCGCCGTGTCGTACGGTGACTGCAGACGGTCTCCTCGGACTTCCTACCGTGACATGTTGAGGGAAGGGAGGCGTCCAATAGGAGGATGTATCGAAATGAAATAAGCACCGCTGGGCGGGTCTGCACCGTTTCTTGATTGGCATGCGTGTATTGCAGGATATTCGATGGATCTATATTCAGCACCATCTCATCTCTCAAACGACCTCTGCTCTGTTTTATCTGAGTTTCGGAATGAACTAGGACAGTCGCCGTTCTTGACTCGCAGGAAGCGAATCAGTAGGAAAACAGTCAATTACAGTCTGGAAATGATACAACGACTTGAGTGTGTCCTGCATGCACATTGTGTGCGCTATAAAATTTTGAAACGCCAGGCAATCTACTAGATATACAACTACTTAGAGTACAGATGGCTCGCGCGTCCAGTTGTTCACGTCATTTCCATGCCTTTAGGAGAGGTCCGGTATAATTGGACGAAGAGGAGGTTGCTTCTCGAGGTAAGCAGCTCCCCGCAACAAAAAGTTGTAGTCGCTACCGTCACCCTGTACAAAAATGTCAGAATGAAATGAGTAATACGACAAGTGTCATCGACTAACAATCATCGTGATCGGGAAGCCAGGGTCGAATGGAATAATACTCTCCAGGTACTTGATGTGCTCGGGGGTAAGAACAATCTCCAGCGCCTCGAGGTTAGCCTCCAATTGTTCCACCTTGCGGCCGCCGATGATCGGGAACACATATGGCGTCTTTTGCATGACATATGCAATTGCTACGGCAGTGAGATGCTTAGCACCGACTTCTTTGGCGACCTTGTCCAACGCTGCACTCATGGCAACTTCTTGATCGGTTCGCTTCCACTCTGCGGAGAGGAAGGTGCGACCGTTCTCGCCTGACTGGGCACGCCGCTCTTCTTCCTCGTTGCTGCGGAGCTTTCCGCCTGCTAACACGCCCCACGGAGCCAAGGCCATGCCTGTGCAAGGGCGTAAACAATCATGCGGTACGCAGGCACTGCTTGACAATCCGAACATACCATGAGCCTTGCACATCGGGATGATGTCTCGTTCAAAAGAGCGCTCCATAATATTCCATTGACCTTGATAGATCACGAACGGCGTTTTTCCGTGATCCCGAGCGTACTGGTTCGCCTGGGATACGACCCATGCCGGGGTGTCAGAAATACCCTACAAGGTTAAACCATCTGAGAATTCAGGAGTGTCAAGGATGTTCTCGACACATACCAGATAGAGTACTTTTCCTTGCTGAACGAGCGTGTGGAGGCCATTCATCATCTCCTCGATGGAAGTCTCCCAATCCCACCAGTGCACGTAGAGAATGTCGATGTATGTGGTTCTCAGCTTCTTCAAGCTCGCTTCTACGCTGATATGCATCGACTTGAAATTGTTGCCTGTATAGAGGACCTTTTGCTTGATCCCAGTCTCCCCGCGCACATAATTTGTTGTGTACTTTGCGGCTGAATTAGTACGGTGCAGAGCGAACTGATGGGACTACTGACCTTGGTTGCGATAACGAGCTGATCTCTAATGCCACGCTGCTCGACCCATTCACCGATAAACTCTTCGGAGCTTTGATCTTGGCTGTAACGGAAGAGTAAGCATGACTGAGAAAGACGATCTCTGTGAGACACTGACTAGTTATTGGCAGTGTCGATGAAGTTTCCGCCTGCTTCGTAGAACGCATCAAGCAATTTGAATGAAGTCTCTTTGTTCATGCCCCCCATGAACTGTCCCCATTTGTCCCCGATGCTCATGGCGCCGAGTTGGATCGGAGAGACGTGAATCGAAGCATGAGGCGACAGCGCACGGTATCGTGCGAGGCGAGAAGTGGGCTTAGCTACTGGTGCCAAAAACGACATTGTGCAGGTACTCGTCAGAAGTTGGGAAGGGGGATGGTGTTGATACAACGGCAAGTTAAGTGTCTAGCTCACCGTTGTGCACCGCGGGCCTTTATACTGGGCTCAGGGCCAGCCTGTGAATGGGTTATTGTCATCAATATTGTCACATCTTTGGAAGACGCGTCAGTGTGTGTGTTCGACTAAGTAGCTGAGCTGATTGATCAAGATAAGCAACATTTACTAATCGAAACGACCCCGCCATCTGGTAGAATCGTCATTCAGGCGGCGGCGGCGCCTTCACACTCCGATGCATGACATTCGCACTCCGCTCGCTTTTTCTGTCATTCTGAAGTTGCCGAGGCGGCCCTTGTGGTCATTTCCAGAACGGGTAGTCCACCCCTCGCCGAGCCAACCCTATGGAGTATGACGAATCTGCCTGCTATTCGGTTCTTGTACTTAGTTCACGTCGGGCCACCTGAGTAATCTCGGAGCCGGCTGGAAGAACGATGCTGATTTATCAATCAGTTCATTTTTCCAAAAGATAGTTTTAGGACATGGATACCGCAGTCATCGTGGCACGTATCGGTCCGAGTCTTCTACGTAATTCCATTCTAGGACTGCAATACTGCAGTTTGTAGCCCGCCAGCGAAATATTTTCTTCAACCAAGCGAGCCGGTATTCTGAGTTGGGCCGCGTTGGAATCTCATGATACGATGTATTGCCTTGCGTAGGATGACCGACGCGTCGCAGATGCCACTGTGAGTTCCTGTATCATACCTAGGGCCGAACTCGCATCAGGCTTCAGATACCGCGTACGACTCAGTTTTTCGGGTCGACAACGACACACAATCAAATTACTGTTCAACGTTCCACGGGAGGAGTCGAGCTACATAGTCTGCCTAAACCTGCGGCATAGGTGACTCATTCCATCATGATCGCGGGGTATGTCGTTGATATGCAAGTTGGCCGACACTACTAGCAGCCAAACCCACCATGCCAATTACTTTTGCTGGTCCCCCAGGCGCGTGCTGCTGGACTGGAATAAAACACACAGGCACTCCTGAAGGGCGCATCGAACCACTCGGTGGGCTCGATACCTATATCTCTGAACCGCCAGCGAATTCAGTGTCCGGACTACACAAGAAAGTCCTCCTGTTCCTCGCAGACGCATACGGACCCCTGTTCATCAATAACAAGTTGCTTCAGGACTACTTCGCCTCGCGGGGTATGTCTTGTGCGAGTGGTATACGTGTTACGGGCTGTCGCTAATGCAAGAGGGAAACCAAGGTTTCATCGTACTCGGACCAGACTATTTCTTCGGAGTTCCCGTACAGAATCTGCCGGCGGATCGCGACAAGATTGCATGGTCTCTGGAGGCACGCGCCGCAGCGATCGAGGTATTTCCAAAGTGGTTTGAAAAGGTCAAAGCGACATACGGTAAGTAGGACTCCGCCGACGTTGCATCCCTCCCATACGCTGCTGAGCGACGTCTGTTTCATAGGGACCGAAACAACGAAGTACGTCGCGGTCGGTGAGTGCCCCGCGGACCCGCGGCGCTTTAGTTTCATTGTTGGTCAATGATCATTAAACTTCCTCCAGGTTACTGTTTCGGCGCTCCGTTCGTACTGGATCTGGCTGCAGAGGGGTCCGTCGTGGCGGGTAATATGTTTTCTGTGGATACAAATTGAAAATCGGCTTACACGCCCATGTAGGTGCTGTCGCCCACCCCGGCTTCCTCGAGGAGAGTCATTTTCAGAAGCTCAACAGTATGTCGTTAACAACATTATTTAGTTCCGTCTGCTCACATTGGAACAGGACCTCTCCTACTTTCGTGTGCAGGTGAGATTCAACAGTACTTTGCTCACCACTAACCCTTTTCTTGGTTGACCCCCATCACCAACAGAGGACGACTTCACCTTTCCTCTCGAAGCACGAAGGCGTGCCGAGGACATCTTAGTTAGCAATAAATCAACTTACTTCTTCCAAGTTTTTTCCGGAGTGTCCCACGGATTCGCTGTTCGCGGTGACCCAAATGTACCTCACGCACGTGAGTGTCTCTATCATGCACTTGGTTTCAGGTGAACATTCTTTTCTCTCTTCATAAGGCTGGGCAAAAGAGGAAAGTGCTCGTGGAATAACGGAGTGGTTCTTCCGTTTCGCGGCGTGAGGAGTAGATGGACGCAAACAAGGATTGACATTGTAAGATATCCTGCTACAGACAACGACATAGTAAAGTGGTCAAATTTGACGCTTGGGGATGAGGCATCGCGATACGCTAACTCATGGCGTTCCGCAGTTGGTCGTGATCGTGCCGATTGCTCCAGGTCAGTATCTAAGCTCACTACTAGTCAGTCTCGCTGCTGCGCGTCCTGCTTTCATCCCGAACACGGTGCCCGCCGTCAGTCCGCTACCCCCAGGGTAGTTGTTATAATAAAGGTCCCCAATCATCTCTCCTGTACAAAACAGACCCCGGATAACCTCTCCACTCTCAGACAGTACCCCACCCGTCTCTGGATCGATTGCTAGACCGCCAAACGTGAATGTGATACCACAGGCAACCTTGACAGCCAGGAAAGGCCCTTTCTCGATTGGAAGGGCCCAGTTCGACTTCGCAAGGGTCAACGACTGCCCAGAGGATTGGGTTGAGAGGCCATCTTTGATAGCTGGATCCCATTTTGAGCCTGGGTGTTCCATGCGATGTTGGTGAACTGCATTGTTGTACTCGCGGACCGTCCTCAGGAAGTTGTCTTTGTCCAGCAGTCCCTTGTCCACCAATCCGTCAGCCAAATTCTCGAGAGTGGACGCCGTGATCTTCTCTACAACATCATCGCCGTACTCTTCCCTCCGAAGCCGTGGAATCACCTTCGCGTCCCACACCTGGAAGGCACACCCCTCCGGTTGGAGTAAGATTCGCCTCCCAAATTCCGCGTAGGTATAGTTTCTGAAGTCTTTGCCTTCGTCGACAAACCGCTCTCCGTTGATATTCACCATGATGCCCAGCGGATACCCAGATTTGGTGAATTGATTGCTCAGTTCCCTGTCTCCGGCATCGGTGGGCGCATTTGCGTCCCAGCAAGTACTATGACATCCCCGCCAGTCGCCGACGAGCTTGGCACCTATGGCTTGCGCCATCAAGATTCCGTCTCCGGTGTTGTGAGGAGTTCCGCGAACCTAAACGTCACTGAGTTATCGTTCTACACAACGTATATGGGTACCCACTCGTGCACGTTTCCAGTCTGGCCCGAGGTATTTCATGCGGAGCTCTCGACTGGATTCGTAGCCTCCACATGCAAGAATAACTGTAGATGCCTTGAGAATGACTTCTTCTCCGCTCTTCCATACTACAACCCCCGTCACAGCGCCACCCTCGGTGATGAGCTTAACTGCAGGTGTATTAAACCACAGCTCAACACCCCGCTCCTGGAGGGCTTTCAAATCCGCCTTGATTAGCCCCTTTCCGCCATCCTCCACGCTCAGTGCTAACCCTCCCCAGAACTTTTGTCTTCCATCCACCTCGTATGCTTGCCTGTGGAATGCCAGGATAAACGGTATCTTGACTGTCTCCGCAAGCCACCGTATTGCATCCCTCGAGTTCTCCACCATCGTCTTGACTAGCTCGGGGTTTGGCTTGTTTTCTCCGAGACGCATGATGTCGCCGATAAAGTCGTCTGTGGTGTAAGGTGCCACATCGATCTTTTCAGCTTGCTCGGCTGTCACGTTGGTGACGATAGGGAGGAGGTCTCCAAGGCCGGCGTGGACGGTACGATGGGCGCCCGCCGTGAAGTAGCCGTTCCCACCGACCCACTCCTCGGGCGCTTTTTCTACGATCAAGACGTCTTTGCAGCCCGCCTCAATTGCGGAAAGTGCGGCGGAAGCACCTGCGTGTCCACCGCCTACGACGACGCAGCCAAGGGTTCGTGTCATTGGAGGACTGAACACGGTCGACCTCTACCCAGTATGTTTTATACTTTTTTCCAGGCTAACCAATGATGGAGATCACGAGTCACTCCCCATGTGAACCAAGCTGACTGTCCATTGCAGAGATATAGATATACGATCTGTTCTTGTCCGATTCTCCGTTGCTAGATCTGCTACGTCCGATCGATCCTTCCGTTGCTCACATTCGGGAAGGGTTTACAGCTAAGACCCCTCCATCGATAACCAACTCTTGTCCATTCATATATCCTGCAGCAGGCGATGCAAGGTATACCGCCGTGCCAGCCATCTCCGCCGCTCTGTGTACAACCAAAGTTAGAAAAAGATTGATTCACAGATGGACGCTGGAGGAAACATGGAGTCCACCGACTTACGTTCCTGGCCGTTTGGCTGGTACGGACATGACAGGCATGCCCACCGCATCCGTCGCTTCTTGACCAGAAATAACACTGTGCGTCATCTCACTCTCGTACACGCCTGGTGCAATCGCGTTGACGCGGACTGGGATACCTCGGAGGGCAAACTCCGTAGAGAGCATCTTGGTGAGGTGGGAAGCAGCTGCCTTTGAGCTGTTGTAGCAGAACTAAAATTACATCACGATTCAGCGTCATTGAGAAGCTTTGCAAGAGGAAAGAAAGTCAGTTCCGCACATGTCTCTGCGCAAATTTAATCAGCCCACTCATACTCGTGATGTTGATCACATTCGAAGTGAATCCGGGTATATCCTGAGATCCCTTGCCGAGCAATTCCAGGAAAGCCACAGTCATGAAGTAGATGGAGAACGTGTTGACGGAATACAACGCAGACCATTCCTCGAAGGATTCGTTGTTGAAGAGGTACTGGCTAATTTCTTCCGCCTTTTTGGGAGCTGTTGGCGACGGCTTGTTGAGTTCGGAGGAGACAGGGCCGGATTGACCAGCGCTGTCGCGCGAAGCCAGTCAACGATCAGAAATCGACAGATGCAGTATAGATCCTCACTTGTTCACAAGAATATGCAACTTCCCTTCGTCGTTCTTGAGCTTTTGCACGACCTGTTGGATATTGTCCTTGTTGGTGGTATCCATCTTCAGCCTAAGATTGCGCAAGGAACGATGTTGAATCGAGATCTAGTACACTGCGATGAGTGAGATCTCACGCGATTAAGCTCCCCATGGTATTTTTCTTGCTGTTATTCCAGGACTCGGTGACGTTCTGAAGAACCTCCAGTCGTCGCCCAGTGATGTAGACACGCGCCCCGTTGGCAGCAAGCCCCTGAGCAATCATCAGCCCAATCCCGGTGCCCCCGCCGGTCACGAGAGCAACTAGACCTTTGAGGTCATACAGCTTTTCTAGTGTGAACTGAGTGGGGGAAGTCATGGTTGAAGAGGAATTGGTGCAAGATAGCTGTACGAAGGGATGTCAAAGGTGTCACCCGACGACGCGTACCGGTCCGACGCGCCGGACGGGGGGAAGAGTGGAACCCATCCATTCCGAAAGCGAACCAACGTCAGGTCATAATTTGAGACAGATATCAAGTACATTCGACGCATTACACTTTTCAACCCCACTACCAACGGTTAGATCAGTACATATCTAAAATTCAAACAACACACAGACCATCGTCTATGCAGGAGAGGTCATGATATCACAACGAGTCCATGGGTAACAAAAAAAGGAAGAGTAACAAGTAAAGTCATTATGACCTACATTACATTTAACTCACCCCGCGGGAGTTACCACATTACCAACTTGAATGGACTCCAGTGAGGGTAACTGTGTTGCAAATCCAAGCAGCAACGACGGCTCAACCCAGCGACCCTCTGCCATCAAATTACTGAAGGAACCGTTGCGCAATATTGTGTTGATAAACGTGGGTAACGCAGAAAACGATCCAGAGTGCTGACTTGGTGAACCAATCATGGGTGCACTGAGATCCCGCAAGTATAGATTCTTGGCTTCTGGAATGGATAGTCGAGAGAGTATGCTGATAAGTTCGGGTGGGATATCCGAATCTTCATTGTCCACGCAGAGTGACAACGATTCGAGAGAAGGCAAAGCGACATCATCGTCGCCAATCAACGGCCTTTGGAGGTGTAGTGTCTGGAAAGTTTCGACCTTGTGACGAATACACAATTTGAGCTCCCGAAGTCGGGAGGAGACCTGTAACATTGACAGAACTTCATCGACGACCTCTTCGTCGCGATTGAATCCGTGATGTGTGTAGTCCAGGAACGAAAGGTTTCCAAACAACTCTGGGAGCCATGTCAACCGCACGCCATCCAACGTGACTCTGGCAAGCCTTGGAGCAAAGCCACCAAAAAGGTTGAACTCTTTGGTATCGTCGTTCTGGGGGTACCGAAGCGTGAGGGACTCGAGTTTCAGAGCTTCGACGGCACCGTTGAAAGGTTGGTCACCCTGGTTAGGAGATCGATGATCCCAAAGATAAGAAGTTGACCGACAAAAGGGTCCGAGCGCCGCATTCCACAAGTAGGGGGCGTATGAGTTGAACCGGATGTCAAGTGATCGCAACGCAGAAATGTGCGGGGCAAGGAGGAGCATCTGGAGCGCTACGATATCTATATCATATAGAGCCTCCGAACGAGGATATGGCGCGAGTGTAACATCCAGCGTGCACAGTTGTGCACGGCGAATGCGCTCTTTCCACATGGGCACATTGGAATCAGGAGTAAGCGATATGCGTCGCCAAAGCGAGTGTGCGTGCGACGTGATGGCTCTCCAAGAGTGACACACGTGAGACACGAGGATAGGGAACATCACGTCATCAACAGAGCCCAGGGCGAAAACATGCACAAGCAGCTCAGGAGGGAGACGATGGATTGGGTGCACGGGTAGATGGTGATTTGAACCGTGATAGAGGGAAAGTATCATAGATGGACGTGATGTTAGCATGGGAACGGCGGACGCCTCGAACGTCGAGGCGAGGGCGGTATGACCGTTAGTGCGATCTGCGAAGAACGCCCTGCATTCCAAGTTCCCATCTGCCCGGGGTCTTGTGGGGGTCAGAAATACTCAGATAAGCAAGGAGGTTCTACACGCACGATTCAAGTCGTACTTTGTCTTGAATAGCTTTCGTGAAGGAACGCGTGAGGACCAACTCGCGACGACGAGAGCGCCTGAGGGTCGAAGGCATGCCCGTGGGGCAGGTTTGCCAGGAGATCAGAAATTAAGAGCGACATGCGCGCCCTGCGACTTTTATGGGTCCTAATGAATAACTTCTAATTAAGCCACAGGGGCAGTCAAACGACGAAGATCGGGTCCGAGGAATAAAGCAAGGAAAGATGAGCTGGCTGTGGTCAGGTGAGAGAGCAACAGCATGAGAGTCGATTGTATTGGAATTTGCTGTGCGATACCGAACGGGTAGTGTGAATGATGGCAAAAATGGAGAGCTCAGCCATTCCCTCGATAGCTGTCAGCGAGACAAACTCCGAGTCAGTCAAGGGAAGGTCCGTGAGTGTAATCCTGTTGCTTTTTGTTCTTTTCGGCACTAGGAAACAACAAGACAAAGCGAGGACGCCAGGGTAAACGATGTATGTAACAACAAGCAAACAAGAAGGGAAAGGCAAACATCATTCGAGGAAACTTCGAGAACGTATGTACGATATTGTATATATGGGCGGTAAAGACGAATATACAACTCCATGCAGGCAGGTACTAAACATTCGGACCGCGTATTGGCAGGACTTTGGACTGTCTACGTATAAGTCACTGAAAACCGCTCTTGGCAAAAATGTTCACAGTTTAAATTACCGGGCTGCGACGGATCCGGCACTCACACATATACCTACTAGCAGGCCCTACCATCTGAGACAAGCCTGTAATTCTTGAAATCGAACGTTTGGGCGAGCAGGACGCGCGCGATCGCGAGGGACTGCGACAGTCACTTCGCCAGGCTTCGTCAGTAAGGTTAATTTGTGTAACCTCATCCATCGAGGCTCTACCTCGGGGCCTCCGGCAACTGTCAGGCCAAAAGGCGGAGAGCTCAGAGGTTCCAGCGTTCAGGGAGACATTTCTTAGGAGAGATCTCTGAATCAGTCTCGCCTAAAAAGAGTGTGGAAAGCCATGCGGATGACATTCATTGCGATGTATCAGATGTTCCTCGAAAACAACGCGATCGTACAAATAATTGCAAGGCATCTAGGCCATAGGCAGGTAAATAGATACACATCCGAAAACACGTCCTGAAAATACCACATCTTCTGCCATTCAACCCTCAGTGCTAGTGCTCAACCCTGGTTTTGACGGTCAACCCGAGTTCTCGGTCAGGCATAACTCCGACCACTTCGAGTTGAATTGCCTTCGAATCGTCCATCTCTTCCTCCGGGGTCTGATCCTGTCCCGGTGCGACATCTGGGAATGCGATCGCAGACATGGCCGCGTTTTCATCTGCAATGGGCCCTGACAACACACCGAATGCGGTGTCGATACCCTCCCAGCGGCGGGTGAGGTCACGCTCATACGTCTCCCGCACGCCGATGATGAACCGAGGCAGCATGGTGAACAAAGGTATGCAGATCAATACTTTCGGCAAGAGGGTTGATGTGCTAAATTGGGGAATGACTCTGCTGATGAGATCAACGATATCATAGAGCAGTCGCCTAATCAAGGGTGAAAGAAAGTTGTCCCAGTGGTCAGTCTTTGTGCGTGGTTAATAGGATGAACAGGGGAATGGTGATGGTGAATGTCGAGGGTGGAGAAGGATTAAAGGAGCGGAGAGACATACAGAAAAAAATAAGTGATTCCTTCTCTCACGAGGAGCTTGATGTACTGGTTAATTTGCCACCTCCTCATTGCTTTATACATATCGAAAGACTGCTTTAGTGCTTGGATGACGGCAAGAATCAGTAATACAATACTGATAACAAAATGGGGAATCATGTATAGCCAAGGTGGGGATGGCGGGTTATACGAGTATTCGCAAAGCGAGATGCTGAGAAACGGGACAGCTGACTCTAGGAAAAGGGATGATAGAGAGTATTAGGAAGATCTGTTCAAGACGGTGTTGGCACTGCTATTTCATCCTGAGACATACCAGAAAAGCGAGTATAAGAGCTGAAGCTGAGACCAGTATAAACGAAGGCGAAGATGACTTGTGGCACGTAAATGCAGAGGAGGATACGGATAATTGTCTTGGATCGATTCCACATTGCATAAACGCGCAAAATCATCACCACTGCGACTAAAATTAACACGGAGGGTGGCGAATTAGAGGAGAGACTACTCACGATCAACGGAAGTGATGAATAGTTCCCATGACCACGCGATTACTAGCTCGATTACAGTACCCTCGGAATATTCATGCTTCGATTTGACATCATCATGGAAGGTTGTAAATCGATGTGCTTACACCTAATCAATCATTAACAACACAGTCTGCCGCTGAAACTTGGACACGTACGTCTGTCAGAGGATGTTCATTAGTGACAGATCAAATGTAAGGGAGAAAAACCGACTGTCACTGAGCCAGAATAAAATACACTATTAACTGAAAACGTATTTGATCAGTCTAGTCGACCATAGTTTGTATGCTTGGCCGTACGGATTCCAAATGCACTTGAGAATGGATTCAGACTCGGCTACGTTCGATCACAGCTGCTGCAGACCTACAAAGTCCAACAAAGTCCAAGATAACGGATCTACACATAGCTTGTCAGTTTGGGACATACGGCACAAATAGTTTCTTGAGGCTTTATACGCACTGAAACGAACAGTGTAGAGACCCAGGTCCAGGGTTTGCACTATAGTATTATCAGGGATGTGGCGCCTGCGAGCTAATCTGCATCCCCTCTTACCCAAATGTACTCTATCTGTGCAGATATTGGCTGGGAAACAGATATGGAGGGAACCACACACCTCTCTCGGAAGGACGAGGACTGGAGTGGGAAAATTGCAATGATCACTCCAATATGAATAGGGAGGACGCACAAAGTATCACTCACGATAATCATATATGGTAGCAGTGAATAGAATAGCTGCGTTGGTTCTATAAGATGAGTCACGGACTTGAGTTGTGAACGACTGTACTGGCTGCATTCTGATCAAACCGCAGAAACCCCAAAACAGACTGTATGTCTGAAATGGAGGACATGGCACTACAGGAGAAAAAAACAGCAATGTTGGACTGTGTAACGACCAAAGGCGGTGAGTTGAAGGGAACAGGGGTTTGAGTCCAGGGGAAAGGTCCGCAATATAAACGAGCTCGCTAGCAGGGCGGCTCAATTCTTTGCTCTGTCGTAAGTACTGGTCTTGATTGAATCCGTCTCGTTCGATCGAACGTGCTCCGAGTCTGATATGGAGTTAGCCGATGTCAAAATTTTGAGTCCAGCCATGAGATATTATGACCGATCAGTGTGGAGCCCCGATGGTCGCATGTTATGAGCATTGAAACGGAGACCAGGCGGCGTTCATAAATAATACATTTGGGGTTTGGAGGGTCGTCGGTCC
>JBBPNR010000654.1:0-19321 GCA_038091015.1 Boletus vermiculosoides
TATGATACTTGGGTTCTGACATCGGGTGGGGTGATCTCGTCGACTTACCTTGCCCGTTTGCACCGTACGATCGTCCTCAGGCCTTACTGATGCATCTTTGGTCACTTTTCCCCTTTCTTGTCCGCCGTTTTATTGTTCTTGTATGCATATCCGTGTCTTGAACGTGAACTGAATGTGGCTGGCAAGGGTGGACTCGGACGCGCGGGAAAAGCACGAAGCACGACACAATTAGTGTCGCGCTTTTATTATTTGTCGGGAGCTGGTTGTTGGTTAATGCGAGTACAAGATCGACAGCGGCAGGTACGGGTACTCATAGCCTCGTATGCATCATGGGCGTGCGGGGGTGTTAGGTGTCCGCTCACCGACGTTTTCCGAAATTGGTAAATTAGGAAGATCCCGAAGTGCCGAATGAGCGCCAACGTCCGTCGTCCGGCTCTCCATAGTGACAGTAGATCATCTTCAAGTTTATTTATGAGAACGCCTGCAAGCCAGTCTAGAGTATACGTACTCGGCAGATTGTTGAATGGTGTTTACCGTTGGTTGGACCTACTAAAAGGTCACTCAAAAAGCAGCTCTTGGCGTTTTCGGTCGACCACAACACCTCAACGCCCACCAGGAATTTGACGAAACTATATCGTTTGACTCGGAACAGTCCAGTGATCATTTCCCGGGTGTACTGGTGGAGAATAGACTAAATTTCGGGGCTCCGGGGTTTTTGATTCCAGTAAGCTTCGTGTTCCCTCCTGTGATGGAGCACTCGGAAACACATCGCAGATATGCCACAAGGTCAGAGACCCATTCCAGAAATCCAATGGGCCATTGTACGACTCTCCAACTTTCTGGACTACGAGCGCATTGCCATGTGCCTTGACGTGTCTACTCGCACAGTCAAACGAATTCACTCGCACTTTCGCACGTATGGAACGGTCCCCAACCCGGGCGAGCATTCACTGGCTCAGCAAGAGAGGGAGGACAATAGACATCTCCGAGATATTGATGTTGAAGTATGTCATCAGAATCAATCATTGATCGACGCTATCACGCAAGGACTTACATATAAATTACTATAGTCTCTTCTAGGTACCATTCAGAAAACCCCGGATCCCTACTTGGACGAACTGCGAAAGATGATGGCCATATCGTGTGGTGTTCAAGTTTCGCGTTCAAGTGTTTGGAGGAGACTTCACAAAGCAGGATTCAAAATGGAAAAGGTAAGTGTTTCTCCGCACTTGTAGTAACATTGCTGATGTGTTTTTAGATTACGCGCGTTGCAACAGAAAGGGCTGCACAAAAACGATTCGAGTATCTCGTCAGGATAGGCATGTATCGGGCGGAGCAGCTGGTTTTTGTCGATGAAAGTTCAATGGATCGTCGGACAACTTATCATGGTCGTGCCTGGTCGATTCGAGGTACCAAGGCACAGCGTAAAGCGTTCTTTGTACATGGCCGACGGTGAGTTTACATTTTGTTGTAGATTTGTTGATTATAGCTGACCACCACACAGCTTCTCAGTTATTCCTGCACTCTCGCTTAGTGAAGGCATTTTACATAGTGATATGATTGAGGGATCCCTCTGTACCGAGACCTTCATGAAATTTATCGAGCAATTACTGGACAATATGCAGCCCTTCCCAGCTCCGAACTCTGTCATTGTAATGGATGACTGTAAACTTCACAGGCATCCTGAGATCCAGGAACGAATTCAGGCTAGGTACGTATCTCTATCACTCGATCTCATGAATGCGGGTTGACTGTTGTACAGAGGAATGCGGTGCGAGTTTCTACCGCCTCACTCTCCTGACTTGAATCCAATCGAACTCGTTTTCTCCGCAATGAAGCATCACCTTCGTTCGAATGGTGACTACACTCGGATGGCCACGACGCAATTGTCAGATATGAAAATATATACCACATTACTTCTGGCACTGTATGAAATCGCTCAGGATCCCGAAGACGTGTTTGGTTGGTTTGCGCATTGTGGCTACGTATGATAGCCACCGCGCGTTCCCCTACAACGTTGCCCATTGAATGTTATGATCGTTTTTCCATGATTTTGAGAGTCGATATTCAAGTTGAGCAACGTCATGTCTCATCGACATAATTTCTATCTCATGCTCTCCAGTCCATCAGCACCTATTGTCTGTCATATTCATCATGTACCTCTGCAACATCGACTTCATATCGCAGGTACTCCACGCGACATCATATGACATGAGGCGTTTATGCCCCCACTATTTCAACGTGTCTCCCTCCCGCAATCTTGAGCTTGAACGGCTACGGTGGCCAAGCTCGAGAACCAGATGTCCGAGTCGATGAATTCACTGGAAGCTATGATATATCGTACCCCCAAGTTACCCCTTCCTCACCAACACCATCGCCGCTACTTTCTCCGCAAACTCACGAGGCAATGAACATCTCGTCTCGAGTTTCCTCGTCAACTCCTTCCTCCTATACGACGCCTCACTACCCCACGTCAGAAACGCCAAACACATCTCCACCAGGCGCATGAACCAACTCCATACGTCCTGCACATACGGGGGACGTGGGTGACTCAACGCCTCGCGCAGCATGTGCTGCACCGTGATCCGCGATTCTGCCCGCTTTGGAGCGAACATCTTCAGATGTGCCGGTGCGGTTGTGATACACGCATGCGCGACGCTGCGGATCTCGTACGACTCAAACGCCGACTCGTTGCGCGCCCACCACGACTCCATCTTGTCCTCGAGCTCCAAATGCGTCACCACGATCGCGAGCGGAACCCGTTGCTCGCACATGATCTCGAAAAAGAGGCGGTAATGCCGCTGCATGGGCATGGTGATCCTGCCTGCACGGATACAGAACAGGAGGAGGTCGACGCCCCCGGCGGCATGCAACGTTGTGATGAGCGCGTGAGCGTTTTCGATGGCGCCCAATAAGTGGGTATGATTCCCATCGGGTTCTTCCATCCCCATGGTGTCGAAGATGCGGAGGGGGGTCTCGGGGTCTGACCCGCGCTCCCCCGGGATCGTCAAGTCGTACGGTGTCGCCTTCAGTGTACACGCTTCTGCGTCCCCAGAGGTGGACGCGACCTCGGCGCCGGCGATGAGATTGATGACAGCGCTCTTCCCCGCGCCTGTCTCTCCAAATAATATGACGTTTTTAGGCTCTGGTTTAACCTTTTGCGCTATGGATAGAAAAGAGGGAGGATATTAATGGTGGGCGGAGCCGTTTAGTTGGCGTGCCATGCAGAGATGCAGGGAGCTACTCACCCTCGACGTTTGGGGCAAATTCGTATGGCGGTGGTGTTGGATCGTCATCCAACCCGTCGAAAAGCCAATCGGGAGTCATGCGTAAGGTCTCGAGATGGTGGAAGAACTGAATTCGCGTTCGCGTCCCTGCGTGGTCCAAGGATGATGGAGAAATTGGAACAACACGGCGGGATCACAAGCTTGGGGTCACTCTGGCCGTCCCTCACCTTATACTCGTGTTGGCTGTCGTTGCCACGTCTAATATCCTGCGGACGAACGCGATGCGACGTTGTTCTAGACGAGAAGAAATCCGCATATAGTAGAGCCAACTTCGATGATGATCGAGAACGCACTCGCGGGTCCCCACCGCGACAGTCGGAAGAAAAGGGCGATTCGAAAATCGGGGGACTTGCCTCTATCGAACGCGCGTCACGTACTTCGTTCTTCCAAGCTATTCGATGTTATGACCAAGATCGAGTGAATCGCGGGATTCACGTTTCGTGATGACGCAAAAGGACCGTGTCCATGGAGATTTATCGAGTGCACCGTCGCAAGCCACTATAGTCCTTGAAGAACGTCCATCCACCGCGATGGACACCAACCAGGATACCCTCCCCCGAATCGACCCTTCCGCTCCCTCTCACATGATGGCGTGCGCATCCTCCTCCCCACTCCAGGGACCAGGAAAAGGGGTAAGTGGTGTTAATCAGAACAGCTCGTGTCGTGTCCCCCAGCTAATCGTCGGCGTGCTACACCAAGGCATGTGTAGGACTCGAAACGACGTTCCCCGTCCACAGCGACACGTACCCCAAAAACATTGTCCTCTTTGGCGAAACGGGCGTCGGGAAATCGTCGCTCATCAATCTCATTGCAGGACAACACGTCGCGCAGACGTCCAACGACGCGCTCGGGTGTACGGCGGAGTATAGACGGTACGACGTGACCCTAAAACTGCCAGCACCATGCAGCACGTCCAGTTCTAGTTCTAGTTCCTGTTCCGAGCCCGAGTCCGTCACCGCTTCCCTCTGGGACACCGCCGGCCTGGACGAAGGTACCCAAGGGACCGTCCCTGCCACCACATCCACCGCTCACCTCAAATCCCTCCTTCAAACCCTCGCCCGCTCCCCACCAGGCATCCACCTTCTCTTGTTCTGCATCCGCGGCACCGCCCGGGTCACGCGAGCTCTCCAGCACAACTACGACCTCGTCTATGACGGCATGTGTCACAAAAGGGTGCGGATCGCACTGGTGGTGATTGGGTTAGAACACCACTACTTGGAGAGGGCGGAAGGAATGGAGACCTGGTGGGAGGAGCACGAAGAGGCGGTGAAGCGGTTGGGGATGGTGTTTGATGAGCATGTATGCGTGACGACGATGGACGTGCAGGAGAGCGTCGGACGAGGACGACGGCTAATGTCGCAGAGACGGCTGCGAGAGCTCGTGGTGAGGTTTACCCGACCCGGCACGACCCCATGGAAAATCGAGCCATCGTGGTGGCAATTGATGATGGTGCCAATATTTCGCAGGCTTGTTCGCCTCGGGAGATATGTCGAGGTCAACACCTACATACTTTACGCGGTTCTCAAGCTATGGGTTGTAGCTGCTATTCGCTGGTCGACGGGAGCATGGCAAGGCCGTCGTTGACCCTGATCGAGCGAGGCGACTCTCTTCAGGAGACTACAGGCTTGGATACTTGGGACACTCCATGTCATGCGTCATTCGTTGAACCCAAATTAGTTGGAACTAGGACCGCATGTGTATTTGAGGTACTTCGATGCATGTGGTAGATCCAGAGTTCTGATACACCAAATGTCATGTTCTCTATGCGTTCGCTTTACCTGTAAGCAAGCGAACTTTCCACGCTGATCTAGATTCACAGAATTCACGGCTCTCAAACGGCCTGGAGCAGAGTCATCGATTGAGGTTCTCCGGATATGTGTGAAATGAGCAAGAACGTCCTCTCCCGGGATGGTGAGATAGTCCATGGTGTGGGTCCAAAAGGTTTAAACCATAGATTAAATTCAGTATGTGTGGGGTATTCCAACGCGTGTGGTAAATCTAGAGCTCTGATATGGCGCGTTTCGTGTTCTCTATGTCTATGAGCAAGTGGAAAGATCAGCCCCCCAGAAAGTTGCGACTCTCACAGATCTACGATTTAGCAGCGGGTGGGGGTATACCCTCGGCCAACAAGACTGGGTCCTTTTTCCTCGGTTCTGGCTCGCCCATGGCTTTCTTTACGACAGAGTTACTAAGCATTTTCGAGTACTTTGGTTGTACGAACATGGCACTGGGACGATCCCATTGAACACGTGCTTCCAAAGGTGGATGAGTGTACTTACTTGGCTTCGACGAGGAGGTTTCCCTTGAGGTCTTCGACGCGTCCAGAGACGTTTGCTTTACGGCCGTTCTTCTCATCTAGACGGATCTTGATCACGATAAACTACCGACGCTGGTTTGGATGAGCAAGGTTGGACCATGACACGGGGTCCCTACCTGGTCCGCAAATGTCGGGGCCTTGTAACTGATCGACAGTTTCGCGGTGACCCCAATTTTGTCAGGCAAATTATTGATCGCCTAGTCATTCGACGTTCAACAAAAACATTGCCAGCCAAGTATAGGACCAACTCTCCGCCCAACGCACCGTTCTCGCCAAACTCTCATCCAAAAGCGTCGCGAGCAACCCTCCATGAACGATCCCGTCATGTCCACACAGTCCCCTCCCGACATGTGTGAACACCACCGCCTCGGTCTCGTCCCACCTCGGTCTTACCATCGGCATCAACGCCAACTTGCCCGGTCCCCTCAATGCCCCCGCGGAGAGATTGTTCACTCGTCGTTCCTCTGGGAAGTTTCGGTACGGACGGACTTCATACCAGTCATCGGCGTCGGGGGCGGTGCGGAGGGATTGGAGGAGGGGAAGAGATTGGAGGGTGCGTTCGAGGTCAGCAGTGTAGGCGAGGGAGTCGGGTGAGTCGGGGTCGGAGGGTGGACCAGGTGCGGAACGGGGAGCAATGAAGGTGAAGTAGGGGTGCGGGAAGAGTGCGCCGACGGTGTAGGCGCCGAGAGAGACTGTGCTGACGAGGAGGAAGGTGCGGAGGATACCGGCCCGGGATTGGAGCGGGGGCGAGGGACGGGCGGTGGAGAAGAGACGGGGCCCACGGGTGGCGCGTCGGAGGAGGGCAGACGAGAGCATCTTCTATAGGGAGTGGGTGTAACCGGGATGGATTATGTAAGGAATCATACTCTCGGCCAGATCCGAGCGGAGTTTGAAATATACATGCATATCAGTGAGCGTGATTGACTCCACCCGTCGCCGACCTCCCTCTCAAGACCTCGACACCAGCCTCAAAGAAGAAAAAAAGATGGTGAGTCGACATTGGACATTCAAAACTGCGTCTCGGAATCCCCTGGCACCGACACATCCATGAACATTCAATTATTGGATGGATGGCAAGTACATACTTTGGATGGAACTGGGGTGCGCCTCTAACCAAGTTTTTGATCACAGTCGGTTCAGCAACCCATGGCCATACGTGCCCACGAAAGCAGAGTTTCACGACGAGGACGCTTTCGTTATTGCTGGACTCGCTCAATTCTGAGCAGAGTGCTAGAGCTCCGAGACACAGTGGCGATCGCTTCCGTCCGTCCTTGTGATGAACGTGCGACTAACTGTGCTCTCGTCTCAATGACCAGCCCCCCAAATCCAAACCCGGCTCAGGCAAGAAACCCGCCCCCGCACCTGGCTCTGCCAACAGGGCTGCCAAGTCTACGAAAAACCCTCTCTTCGAGTCCAAGTCCCGTAACTTTGGTATCGGTATGTCGCTCATGCTTGCTCCGATACGACGGACCGTTGATCAGTGTTGCAGGTCAGGACATCCGTCCCAAGACCGACTTGACCCGCTTCGTCAAGTGGCCCGAATACATTCGTCTTCAACGTCAAAAGGTTATCCTTAGCCAGCGTCTCAAGGTGCCTCCTGCCATTGCGCAGTTCTCGCACACCTTGGACAAGAACACCGCTACCCAGTTGTTCAAGCTTCTCAACAAGTATGTCTACATCTCGATAGGACCTGACGTGTTCTTATCGATCGTCTAGATACCGCCCCGAGACCAAGGCTGAGAAGAAGGAACGTCTCGAAACCATCGCCAAGGCCACCGCCGAGCAAAAGGAGGCAGCAAAGGAGAAGAAGCCTCTCTATGTCAAATATGGTCTCAACCACATCGTTGCCCTCATCGAAGCCAAGAAGGCTTCTCTCGTCGTCATTGCACACGATGTCGACCCTATCGAACTCGTCGTCTTTCTCCCTGCGCTCTGTCGCAAGATGGGTATCCCTTATGTGATCGTCAAGGGCAAGGCTCGTCTCGGCACGGTCGTCCACAAGAAGACCGCTTCTGTCTTGGCCCTCCAGGACGTCAAGAGCGAGGACCAGCGCGAACTCGCCACCCTCATCAGTGCTGCCAAGGCCAACTTGTGAGTCCTACCACTCAATAGTAGTTCGTATAAACCTGACGGCATTCTTACAGCTCTGACAAGTATGAAGAGCAGCGTCGTCAGTGGGGTGGTGGTATCCGTGGTAACAAGTCTACCCAGATGTTCCGCAAACGTGCCAAGGCCGCTGGCCTGAACCCCAACGCAGCCTCTCTCGGCAAGCTCTAAGATGCTCTAGGTACCTCTCACTTGTCGGTCTGGGGTTGGCTGTTGTCGTTGTCAGTCGTCGTATGTCATGGTCCTCATGTGTTAGGAAGTATGCTATGCATTACGTCGTACGGTTATTTCCTGGTTACGCCACGACAAACGTGGATGATACAGGATGGAGATGTCCATTGTCGTTCGTTGCGTCCGTGAGAATACGATTTGATTACAGCCGTTTGCAAAGCGATGCGGAAAATAGATTTCAGAATGTGTCTCGTCGGATACTGCCGGGGTAGGACCCCAAATGCACCTGGCCTATGTGAGTGAGTGACAGTCACCCGTGACTGACTGTGTACTCCGTCCACACCATGCCTTCGTCGCTGGCCTGCGAATCAGAGGAACTCCACACGTTCACAATCTCTCTTACTGTTTATTCCACCATCAAGAAGAAGGCACCTAAGGGCAAAGCGTCAACATCAAAGGAAGAGAAGTCAGTCAAGATCAAAGAGCTTCAATTCTCTGTCAACAACAGCAACTACTTCGACTTTCTGCAAAGCGTACTCAACAAGCATGGGCAAGATCAATACAAGGTATTGGAGAAGTCATCGTTTCCATTCAAGTATGTGCCACCGAAGGCAAAAGGGTATGTCACTTATTTTTTTCACTGCTTGATAGTCCATTCTATCTAATTTCATTTAGCCAGTGCACTGTTGGTGATGCGATGGACGTCAATCATGAAACTGACTACAAAGAAATGGTGAAGAAAATCTGAGGCAGCAACCCCGCTGTAACCAAGATTCTTGTTGACATGAAGGAAGTTGAGAAACTCCCCACCTTGGTGAGCTTAGATGACGAAGAGAACAAGTCAACCGACGAAGATGAAGACAAGGTATGTACTGTACATGTTTGTCATACCACCTGAACATATCACCCATAACATCAACAGACCATGTTATTCAAAGGCTCTGACCTCAAATCATGCCTTGCCCATTGGCATATCAAGCTTCAAAACCATTACAAGAATGAGTTTGACGAAGGGCTCACATACTGTATGTTGGTCCGATGGGGACGATTGCGCTCATGCCAGCTATGGTTTTGGATTGGTGCCACACATTGGTAGGTTTCCTTCTTTTGTTGTGAGAATACCCTAACCAGCCCATAGGAGGAGGGGCAAGCCATGCTGAGTACTCCACCGAACATTGAATCATTCAATTTCGCCAACAAAGCACTGTTTCTACATCCATCACGAAAAGTACAGACACCCGCTCCAGCAATGCCAGGCATTGACGTCAACTCATTGACGTCAGTGCTGTTACGGTTTTGGCACACCCCCGGTCTTTTTCTTTATCCCACAACCTTGTGCCCATCTCATGACTGCTCCTGTCACCGGACCACCCACCCTGGCGCATTCTCGTGCTCATTCATGCTTGACGCGATGCATCTTGCACAAATCTTGTTACGGTTATGGAGGAGACCCCTAATCAATTTCCTTCTACGTCTCCTCCTCCTCGCCCACCAACTCCAATCCCCTCGTCGGTTACCCCACCCCTCCATCTCGACCATCCCGGGACCTCCCTTTTCTCCTCCCTCTTCTCCGACTTAAGGGACTATGACATCCCTTCATCCATGTGGGCCGATCTACTGGACGAGTCTCTCTTCGAGGCTTAGACCATCGGATGGACATCTCCAGATACACCGCCATCTTCACTGCCATCGGCAGTTCCCCTTCCCCACTGCCTCCGGAAGTTCTCTTTCCCCACCGCCTCTGGCATTCCCCTTCCCCACTGCCTCTGGCAGTTCCCTTTTCTCTTTGACTCATACTTACAACTTATGACTCATCCAGACACTGCCTCCTCATAGCCTCTCTCATGGCTATTCGTATTCCCTTTATATCACGGTTCGTTTATCTCACGTGCTACGTGACGCGACGCGTCTCTTCCCTTATTTATACTTCGGACTCTGATACCAGCCCTAAACGTCCTCAGTATATATATTAGGGCGCCGCCTGTATCCTTCTCTTTCTCTAACCTTAATCTACACTATTTCGTGTGGACTTCTGTTCCTCGAGATCCCCTCCCTCGTGCCTCGTCTCACTGCTACCTCATCCTCCTCTCTTCCAACTCCTGGCCAGTCCAGGTACTGCTAGCTGTTGCTAGGCCGTTCACACTAAACTCCTCTTCGGAGTTGCCCCAGTGTAGGAACGAGGTCTTGACTTAACTCCTTGTCGGAGAGGCCAAGTCGACGACACACGAACGTGTACCATTGTTACAGGTCGTAACAAACCTGGCTTCGCCTTCCCCCACACTGCCCTTCCACGCAGCACCTCCTGACACAGCCGCCCTCCTGTGTCCCGATCCTGGATCTTCCCCGGATCTTCCCTGGAATATCCCCCCAGGATCTTCCCACCCCTCCCTTCCTTTAGGGCCGTCTTCTTTGCCCTTCGGATCTTCCCAGCACTGCCCTAGTGCCCTCCCTTGCACAGCCATCCTTCTGTGCTCTCCTTGGTGATCCCCATCTCAGTTGAGGCCAGATCTCTCCTCGACATTGCCACCCCACCTCGTGTTGCACCTGACCTCACTCCACCCTTGTGATCTCTCATGTGCCATCACTACACGTCGCGCCACACTGATTCCCATGACGCATCCTCGCATTCGTGAACTTCCCACGCAGGACCCCTCCTGCCTTTTTGGGCGATAACCTTGCCACACTGCTCCCGGGTTTCCTTTTGCGGATACGGCCCTTACTATATTAAGGTTAGACTGCGCATGGACCACCTTACCTAGTTGGGATATACCTGCCCTAAAGCCTTTACAGCTGGGGTATATAAGTTCGAGCTCCTCTCGAACCCCTCTCTCTCTCTAACCTTGATCTGACACCTAAAGTGTACACCTTACGGTTACTCTTGTGGTATACATCATCCATTCCCTGCAACCTCCCCTTGCTTGATCTCTACCTCGCCCTCCCCTCCTTCCTCCTTTGTTGAAGGACTCTGCTGTCAACATCTTAGAGGTCTCCTCTAAGACCCTCAAGTCGAGCAACTCCGTTGCTCTCCTCCAACGGCTCGTCGCTGTTGGCTTGTCTCTTGGTTCTCCACCCCAGTTAGGAGAACTTGTCCACTTCAACATCGACCCCGTTACCCGTCATCCTCCCCTCGGTCAAGGTCATCCGACCTTCTGTATCTAGGACTCTCAGTCGTCATCTCTTTAGGGATACTTCTCCTAGTATCCCTTGTCGCTAGTCACCAGGCTCGCGTCAAACCTGAAGGAATCCTACGCTGTTAGGACCAACAAGAGTTGGCTCAAGGTGGCTCTACACTTTGTGTCTACTTGTACGCCTACCGGGTGGTAGTTGTAACAAGTGCTTCTTCTTCAAACGCTTATGAATTCCAGTCTCTTGCACTCGACTGCTCCTCTGTCTCCCTCAACTGCTGCCAATGTCCCCATGGCGCTTCCAGCAACGCCGACATGCAAACTGGTTGAACAGCCCATTTCCCCACCTCATCCGTCACCATCTCAACTCACCTGGTTCCTCAGCTATGCAGAAACTCACCTTGGTGTGAGGAATGCATCCATATACAGGCACTCACTCGAATTGCAAGATATTGGACCGGATATTGTTACGACTACCACCTGGTAGGCATACAAGTAGACATGAAGCATAGAGCCGCCTTGAGCCTAACTCTTGTTGGTCCTAATGGCATAGGATACCTTCAGGCTTAACGTGAGCCTGGTGACAAACGACAAGGGATACTAAGAGTAGTATCCCGAGAGAGCCAACGATGAAGAGTCCTAGGGAGAGAAGGTTGGATGACCTTGACTGTGGAGAGGACAAAGGGTAACGAGGTCGTTGTTGAGCCGGGTGAGTTCTCCTGACGGGGGTGGAGAACCACAGTATGAGCCAATGGCGACGAGCCGTTGGATGAACGAGCAACGAAGTGCTTGACCTTGAGGACCTTAGAGGGAACTCTAAGGTGTTGACAGCGGAGTCCTTCAATGAAGGAGGAAGGAGGGGAGGGCGAGATAGAGGTCAAGCAAGGGAATGTTGCAGGGAACGGATGATTGAATACCACAAGAGTAACCGTAAGGTGTACACTTTAGGTGTCGGATCAAGGTTAGAGAGAGAGAGGGGTTCAAGAGAAGCTCGAACTTATATATCCCAGCTGTAAGGGCTTTAGGGCAGGCATATCCCAATCTGGTAAGTGGTCCATGCACAGTCTAACCTAATTAGGTAAGAGTCCGTATCCCGATATGGAAACCTGGAGTCAGTGTGGCGAGGTTATCGCCCAAAAAGGCAGGAGGGGTCCTGCGTGGGAAGTTCACGAGCGGAAGGATGTGTCGTGGGAATAAGCGTGGTGCAATGTGTTGTGATGGCACGTGAGTGATCACATGGGTAGAGTGAGGTCGCAGCGCAATACAAGGTGAGTGGCGATGTTGAGGGGAGATCTGGCCTCAACTGAGATGGGAGATCGCCGAGGGAAGCACAGGAGGGTGGCTGTGCATGGTGGCTCTGCAAGGCAGGGCAGGAGAGATCCGAAGGGCATAAGGCGGCCCTAAAGAAGGGAGAGGGTGGGAAGATCCCGAAGAGATATTCCAGGGAGGATCCAGGGAAGATCCAGGATCGGGACACAGGGGGAGCGGCTGTGTCAGGGGTCACCGAAGGGGGGTGGTGAGGAAGGGGCGAAACCATGCAGTTCAGGACATGTGCATCGAGCGTAAACAAGCGTGAGAATGCACCAGGGCGGGTGGTCCAGTGACAAGGTAGTCACACATTGGTATGTGGTTGAGAAAAAGACCAGGGGGGGTACCAAAACCATAACAGATATCCTTGCAGATATCAACGACAAAGTTCTATCTGGCATTGGTCTCTCAACAGGTGACATTATCTGCCTCAAAAAGGGTAGTATTATTTGGTGGAACGGCCCTGATGCCAAATGAAAGCAGAGTGACACATCAACATCATTGGGTACTGAGCACAGCCAGTCCCAGCCATCAAAAAAAAAAGTCACATATGAAAAGCGATACCATGATGGTGGTGGGTGCTGCTTTTTGGGACTGCCAATGCAATCTGACAACAGTGCCAATACAGGCCTGGTAGAGTACAACCTATATTACAAGTGCAATACACAGAATCAGTGGTTGCCCATCCCAAAGGGTTTTGTTGTTGTTGAGGACACGGAGGACAATGAGGATGATTCAAACACATTTCATCTGTTTTTCATATCAGGTAGTAGTACATAGCTGTATTTAGTACTACTACATCTACACTATATATCTGGATGCTCAAAAATAACCTGCCGCCTTGTTGGGGGTGATACTTTGACATGCGCAAACAATGGCCATCATTGATAGATCCTCCTCATGCTGGCGCAAGTACGATTTGATAGTGGAAAAGGCTTGCTCAATGGGATTGTAGTTGGGGGAGTAGGGCGGCAAATAAATGAGTTTACACACTAAAAATTCATCAGTAAAAACATATGGCCATATTTCCGTACTTACAGTGCATGTCTTCAACAAGCACTCAAACTTCTTCACCATGGTGGATACGACAATTATCCATGATGAGAACACTACATAAACCAGGGTATGGATTGGTAAAAGGCATCTATGGAAGTCAGTTGTGTCAGTTGATACGAAAACGGATTGCACATACAACATGTTCCTGTAAAAACTGTAAAAAACGTGCACCATCAACCAGGCCTTCAATGATGTCGTACACAATCACGCCATCCAGTGTGATAACTGGGAGAATTGAGTAGTGCACACCACATACAAAGTATTGCTGGCTGTGGCAATGCTGTCCCTTGACCAATCGCCCAAATGGGCAAGAAGACGTGCGCCGGTCTTTTGCAGCTTCATCAATAAACAAAAGCATGTTCACATCCAGCACTTCTGCCACGATGTAATTCATGTATGCTGCATGCAAGTTGTCATTCTGCTCAGCAGCAGAGAAAGATATTGATTTTCATGTGAGCTCAAGGTGCTGCAGAGCACGGGAAAGGGTAGAGACCGTTGCATATACATTGTGCTTCTCCCACAACTCATGTTGGAGTTCATCAAGATAAATTGTGCTGCAATGTTGAACCACGTTTCAAATAAATGAAATATCTGTTGTGCTGAGGATGTGATGGCATCCAATAATGTGGCTGTAAGTATGCAGGTTGTAGACGACGCCAAACCTTCTGTAAAAGTTGAGAGTCTTGTATACGAGCGTTTTCTTGACACCGAGAAGGTTACATATCTCTTTTGGAGTGTAGCTGTCAAGAAAAAGACTAGGAATGTGGGTTTTCGTGTTGTTGGACGTGACGTGTATTGGCATGGGTGGTGGGTGTGTGGGCTAGCAGCATGCATGACAAAGCCAGCTTGGCTCAGATGAATTCAGGGTCCTACCCTGGCAGTATCCAATGAGACACATTCTGAAATCTATTTTCCACATTGCTTTGCAAACAGCTGTAAGTGCGAGCGTGGCATTGTCAAGAACACTTTGATAGTTCTTGCAACGTGTGTCTCTCTGAAGGAACGAACGAGCATAAACTCGTTTGAGTCAGTATGGCACTGCCGGGTCAATTGACTGAGTGTGTTACGACTACCGCCTGGTAGGTGTACAAGTAGACACGAAGCATAGAGCCACCTTGAGCCTACTCTTGTTGGTCCTAATGGTGTAGGATACCTTCAGGCTTGACGGGAACCTGGAGACAAACAACGAGGGATACGAGGAGGAGTATCCCGAGATAGACTATGACCGAGAGTCCTAGCAGTTGGAGGTCGGTTGACCTTGTCCTAGGTGAGAGCCAATGACGACAAGCCGTTGGGTGGGAGAGCAACAAAGTTGCTCAACCTTGAGGACCTTAGAGAGGGGGCTCTAAGGTGTTGGCGATGGAGTCCTTCAAAGAAGGAGGAAGGAGGGGAGGGTGAGGAAGAGATCAAGCAAGGGAGTGTTGCAGAGAACGGATGATGTATACCGCAAGAGTAACCATAAGGTGTACACTTTAGGTGTCAGATCAAGGTTAGAGAGAGAGAGGTGTTTGAAAGGAGCTCAAATTTATATACCCCAGCCATAAGGGCTTTAGGGCAGGTATATCCCAATCTGGTAATGGTGGTCCGTGCGCAGTCTAACCTAATATGGTAACAGTCCATATCCATAAAAGGAAACCCGGAACCAGTGTGGCGAGGTTATCGCCCAAAAAGGCAGGAGGGATCCTGCGTGGGAAGTTCACGAGCGGAAGGACACATCGTGGGAATCAGCGTGGCGCGACATGTTAGGATGGCACATGAGTGGTCACATGAGGGAAGTGAGCCTGGGGCGCAACATGAGGTGGGTGGCGATGTTGAGAAGAGATCTGGCCTCAACTGAGATGGGGATCGCCAAGGAGAGCACAGGGGGACGGCTGTGCAAGGGATGGCACTGTAGGGCAGTGCTGGGGAGATCCGAAGGGCAAGGGACAGCCCTAAAGGAGGGAGCAGGTGGGAAATCCCAAAGGGATGTCCAGGGAAGATCCAGGGAAGATCCAGGATCGGGACACAGGAGGGCGGCTGTGTCAAGAGGCACTGAAGGAGGGCAGTGTGGGGGGGGAAGTGATACTGGGCCGTTGCAGGACGTAGCGTCGAGCATAAACAAGCGTGAGGATGTGCCAAGGTGGGTGGTCCAGTGACAGGGTAGTCACGTGTTGGTACGTGGTTGAGGGTAAGAGAGGAAAAAGACCGGGGGTGTACCAAAACCGTAACAGAGGGTGTCAATGGCCTAGGAGCAACATTCACAACTAGACATTGAATGATGAGAAATCTCTGGTTATCCTGAACCTGAATGAGTTCACTCCGTGCAGATCCAGGGTCTCCACCTACGCACCAAGTTCATGATAGCTCCACAACACCCCGGCAGTCTTGCATACCTGTCCATCCCGGCAGGTCTCATGTCTGTCACATGACCATAGACGATGTGGCGAGAACCTGCTAAGCACCAGATAAAGACCTTCTATTCTCCACAAGTCAGCGACACACTAGGGTAACAAGTTTGAGTTCCTGTTTCTGGAACTGGTGTGTGGGCCAGTCAGTCATACGAACCGAATGAACACGTCTTCCAAGTTGTCATAAAACACCATTGAAATTTTATGACAATTTAGGGAATGTGTTCGGTGAGAACACCAGCCTGTCAATGTGATGTGGTCCGAGTATGTGCGCAAACATACATTTATCTCCCAATTTATGGAAAATGTTGATCTGAAGTACATATGAGTGCACCATCTCCGAGAACATGCTGTATTTTGTGTGTGGTGTGTCAGGAGTTGGTCTACTACTGCCACGGGTTGTACACCCATCATGAACCACGTCCTGCAGCCGAGACATGACGAGTAATTGCACACTGCCCTTGGAAAAGTTTCACTGGTGTCAACTGCTTTCTTGGTAGTCGTAGCGCGGTCACCTGGCTGGGGTCCAAGTGGGAATAAGCAACAAGGACATGAGGTGGCTGCATGGAATAAGGAAACGTGTGTGAATGAACTTCATGCATTGCAAGTAAACCAAAACATCTTGTTCCTTGGCACTTTGACACCAACAATTGTGTACCATTGGTGAGCATGTCATCAACAAAGACTGGTGCATAGCAGTTCTGAGAAGCAATTTGCAATGCTCACAATTCAGTAAGACCATTCAATGGTGCTTGACACCAGCAACTCTGGACTCGTGTGGGTAGTTGCGTTCCAGGCTGATGGAATGCATGTTTTGGGCAGGAGTAGTGATGGGATTCAACAATGGCAACTTACAGATGGTCAAGAGGTGGGGAAGCGAACGGGAATGGGCATAATACTTGCCATTTCTGTGGCAAGAGATCACCAATGGATAGTGGGTGGGACTGGGGAAGGGGCAAATGTATGGGACATGGAAATCCAGGAAAAGGCCATCAACGTGGAGGGCAGAAACTCGGTATATGCAGTCAACGTCTCCCCTGATTTGGCTCAGTTTGCCACTGGGACTGGAGGGAGTGACAAGAACACGAGTATTTGGAGCATCACAAGCGGGAAGAGACTCATTGGCCCACTCCAGCACGACAAGGATGTCACTGGAATCAGGTTCTCCCCGAACGGCGAGCACATCGCCACAGCCTGCGTTGGCGGCTCAATCCAAGTCTTTCACAGTCGCACTGGTGACAAGCTCATGCTGCCAACGAAAAATTCATCACTACCTTCACATCATGTTCTGTCTTGTTCCTGGATACATCGACTCTCTCTCAGATTGTCCCTGTTATCGAGGACAGTGGAGGCATACAGTCAATTGTCATCTCTGCAGATAGCAGCCATCTTGCCGTCGGACGACGTGACGGGAAAATCGACATTCGTAATCTTAGTAGTATCCTTCCCGGCTCGTATGGTCCATTCTATGTAGGTATTTGTACAGACATCTCGGAGGGGTCTCACACCGTCTCTTACGCTGACACACTATGTTAGCAGGCTACTCCCAAGGAAGGGCAACAGGACGAGCAGCCTTCGAACTCGGAAGACCACGACAAGAAACTACCAGATTCTAATCCAGTAGGAGTTTGTCATTCCATTACAAAATAGTTGCACTGACTCCTTCGCTGTGTACGTATATCAGGAACTTGATAATCTCGGGAAATCCAGTCGAGTCGAGTCGGAGACCCACGGCGAAAATGGCAGTAGTGAGCTCGACGTACGAGTTAGTCTTTTTCGCTTCGAAACGAGTTCTCATAATGGCATAGGTCGAGGTGCCGTCGAGCGCGGCCGGTCCCGAATTCAACTTTGACGAAGTTGGTGATTCTACATTCTTCCCTTATTTCCGTGTTGACACTGCCGCGCCACCGTCCCCGACATCCCCTACTCATCCTCGTGGCGACGATCCCCCACCAGTCGACTCGTTTCACGCTAGATCACCCTCGTCACGTACAATACCAGCGACCCCCCTTCCAGAGGCGCGTCCGGAAAAAAATATCGATACTGCTGATTCATCATGGGGCCGATCAATATTTAAAAAGTGGCTACAGAGGAAGAATAAAAAGGAGCCAGTATTGCACAGCCCCGATCGACCCTCTAGAAATTTGCGTCGGTCCGCTGATCTTCAATCCCGTTCCCAGTCACCGGTGAGAGCAAATGTTGCCAATGAGGGTCCTTCGACAATGGCTGCAGGTCAACGTCAGAAAGTGAGCGCTCTTCCTTGATAGATGAAAGGATGGGGCGCGTCTAACATATCATGTTAGCGAGCGGTCGCGAAACCCGTTGTAAAACGACGGGCTAGTTGTTCCCCGAGTTTGTTCCCAATCACTCATCACATTGTTACAGCCTAAATCGTCTACCAAGCCTGCTGTTCCTAAGCACCCGAACAAGAGCACCTCGCGCACGGGGCAAGGTCCTCCAGATCCAAAGCCAGCGGGTCCTGTACGTCTTTCTCTGGTGATGGTAGGCTTCGTTATGACAGCTCATATTCTATTAGGCACAACAAGGGAACGACCCATCCCAACCAACAGGTAGGAGGGTCCATCTAACAGCGCGTATCTTCCTTTTAAATATGTTGTCAGACTCACAGTAGATCAGCATCGGCGAGAGTCAGGCAATGCTATCCTTTCGGTCGCGTTTCCCGCGTGGATGTGTTGTTACTCAGGTACGGAAGATGAGATACAGTAATCCAGGCGATTCAATGGAATACATGTAAATGCAATGCTGGACATCAAGTTTCAACCGTGCAGTTACTGCAGTTCGTGAAGTCGCCTCGCAGCATTCGTATGCGTCCTGATAACTTGAAGCCCGCTCATGGTTGAGCTCATTAGGGTGTTCACTCAACGGTCAGCAAAGAAGTCTATAGACACGCCGACTCGGAGATGGTGATTGGAGGATGATATCTGAATATCATTCGAGCTGCCACAAACGCAAAAGAATGTTATGTAACTAAGACGAAGGTGCACACCAGGATAAGATGTCGCGTTCCTCGCGCTTCGATGCTCAATTTCTTGTTCGTGACGGATCCGAGTATGTACTACTTGGTGGGAACCCCTAAGAGCTGAGTTGACCGCCCGTTGGACAGAGACTCGTTACTATGCGAACGGGTTTCCATCATCCACATCGATGAGCTCCTCGGCACATTGTTCCTCTGGTCACGATAGCACAGTGCTTCCCCGGGTTTGAATCTCGGACGGAGGTAGCGAAGAGCGGTGATTTTCCGCTCGTTTGAAAAATCTGAAATGACACTTAGGAACACGTGCAGCTACAGTGTGTCTACGATTTTTGAAAGCATGTTATCGATAGTTTTCTAACCCGCGTTGACGACTGCCTTTTTCTTTGCCGAGATCCTCAACCCAGCTTAGGGGTCAAGCAATATGAATAACTGTGTTTTTATGCATGAAAAATTCCACTCTGACCCGGGACGAGTACGAGTACGTCGGTTGAAAAATATGACTAGGTGTCCCATCCGAACAAGAGATGGCTTTAGATCGGTGAGCCCTGCGAGTACCGATGGAGGACGAT
>JBBPNR010000655.1:0-19214 GCA_038091015.1 Boletus vermiculosoides
CTGGGAAGGATGGTCCATGGTTGGAGCTGATTGACCGGGATCCAATCCAGGGGCTCCCGACTTGTCACTGGTCCCGCTAGGAATGTAGATGTGGAGGGGAGGGCGGTTGACTGCAAGGTCTCCCAATGGGGAGGAAAGGTGGCATGGGGGCTGCGATGGAAGGCCTGCTGAGAAAAGGAGATGGTGGGCACGTCTAAGGAGACATCGAGGGGTCGAGACGGGTCTGGGGGGAGGGGTTCCAGGTACAGGGGAGGAGGGGGAAGAGGTCTCTCAGGGAGAGAGAAGGATGGTTCTATGATCTCATTGAACAGACTCTCCATCATCGGGTCCGGGGGAGGATTCGTCTGATCCAACAAGAGTGTTGGTTGGGGTTGAATAATCAAATCCGGGAGGGTGGACAGAGATGGAAGGGTCAGGGGTGTTATTGTAGTATCTTTCCTGCTCGGCCTGGGGGAGGGCGAAGATGATGGGATGGAGAATAACGGATAGGTCTCTAAGGGGTAGGAGGGAGATACAGAGGTTGATCCCTGTGACGTGCAGGTGATCGAGGGTGTTGTTTCGGAGTTCGAGCACAGTTTGCTCAATGGCAAGGATGGGGGTGGGGGAATCTTGAGCATCGGCGATACCGGAGTCCAAGAGGGGAGTGAGACTTGTCTGGACCCTAAAGGCCCAGGGGAGAAGGGATTGAAGGGTGGTGTAGAGGCGGTATTGGCGGACGAGGTGGCAGAGCGTTTCATCACTCGCGAAGAAGGGGAGGGACTCGAGTGCCTCCAATGTTTGAGATCTTTCAAGAAGGCCGACATAGAGGAGGCGGCGAGCAGATGGTGGTAGGCGGCCGAGACGAATGGAGAGGGGAATAGAGGAGATGAAGAGAAAGGTCATGGGCGAAGGTGGTGGTTTGAAAGAAAGAGAGGTTTCAAAGTCTGACTCTTCCTTTATACTCCGAGAGTATCGCCTTGGCATTTCCTAAGTGGGATTCAGGTTCCCATGTCCGTTCTGAGTCCGGATATCCCCGCCAATGTACCAGGTACTGCCTTCTTTGGGGGGTTCTGCAATGGTTGATGATCTTCTTGACCTCGTATTCCTCCTCGGTTCCTAGGAGTTCCAGGAGAGGCTGAGAGAAATTGGGTCCATGTTCGGGGGTTTCCCGATAGGACGATAAAAGAGAGGCGTGGAAGACATTATGGATCTTCCATTGTGGGGGTAGTTTCAGCCAATAGGCTACCTTGGAGATCACAGCGGAGATCTCGAAAGGTCCAGTTCGGTGAGGGGAGAGCTTTTGGGAAGGGCCCTGTAGCTTTAGGTTACGGCTGTCGAGCCATACCCTATCTCCCACCTTCCAGGGTTCGAATCTGGACAGGTATCGTTCCTTCATTCTCAATTGGGCTAGGGAGTGTGCCACTTCCACTTCTTTCTGTGCTTTGTCAAGGTCAGAAAGGCGGGTTTCCAGGGCAGGGTTAAGGGTTTTCCCGATTGCTGGGTAAGAACGAGGGGAATATCTGAGCATCAAAGCAAATGGGGACTTGTGGGTGATGGAGTGTTCGGCTGAGTTGTGGGCGAATTCGGCAAACGGAAGGAAGTCTAGCCATTTCTGTGGGATGCCATCGCAGTAAATGCGCAGGTAGGTCTCCAGTTCCTAATTGTAGCATTCCGTTTTCCCATTGGTTTGGGGATGATATGCAGTGGAGAGCGAAATATCGTATCCCAGGAGGTTTGCCAACTCTTTGGCAAAGGTGGATGTGAACTGTGGTCCTCTATCCGAGAGGAGTCAGTCATGAAGACCGAAGTGTTTGAACACGTGTTCAAAAAACAAATGGGCTATGCCAGCGGCATCCACCGTCTTCGTACAAGGGGCCAATATTATCCCCTTCATAAGCCCATGGTTGACCACAACCATGACAGAATCAAAGCCCCGCACCAAAGGTAGGTCGGTGATCAGGTCCATGGAAAGGTGTTGGAAGGGATGAGAAGCGGTGAAATCGAGGGGGACGAGCGGGGGAACGGTAGGATGGGTCTGTACTTTGTAAGCCTGGCAGACGGCGCAGCCAGCCATGTATCGCCGAACAAAGGAGGAGAGGCTGGGCCACCAGTAGTCACAAGAAAGGAGAGCGACCGTGTGGAGGTGGCCACCATGCCCCCCCTCAAAGGAGGAGTGGGCGGCGGAGACAATATCGTGACATGCGTCCGTCGGGACATAGAGGCGGTCCTTAAAGTAGAGATGTCCCTCAATATAGGACCAGTCGGCCAGAGTAGTGCGGCCAAGGGGAGGGGTTTTGGCTTCCATGCAGTGGAGGGCGTCCAGCACGAGTGGGTCCATGGCAGAGGAGGAGCGTATCTTTTTGTTCAGGGCTATGTCAATGGCACGTAGTTGGTGGTCGAAGGCATTATCGGGCAGCATCTGGACAGTGCAGTTGTCTCCAGATGTGTCAACAGTGTCCTTCCTGGACAGGGCGTCTGCGGGGGCCATCTTGCTCCCCAGGAGGGCCTCATAGGACAGGTCAAAGTCCTGTAGAAAGAGCAACCAGCGTGCCTGCCTTCGCGACAGCTTCCGAGGCTCTTTGAAGTACATCAAGTTCTTGTGGTCAGTCTGTACCACCACAGGGTGAGAGGAGCCAAGCAGATATTGCTGCCATTCCTCCAAGGCATGTATGATGGTGAGTAGTTTGTGGTCAAAGACATTGTAATTTTGTTCTGCAGGGGAGAACGTCTGGGAGATATACCCACAAGGGCGTAAGTTGCCATTGGGGTCAGGTTGCATTAAAACACCACCCGATGCCATCAAGGAGGCATCGGTCATAACAGTGAACGGTTTGGAGGGGTTGGGGAATGCCAGGACTGGCTTCGAGGTGAAGGTCCGCTGTAGGGCCTGAAAGGCTGTTTCTTGGGGAGTGTCCTAGTGCCAAGCCTGGGCTTTTGAGGTAAGCTTGACAAGGGGGTGAGTGATGGTGGAGAAGGAGGGGATAAATCTTCGGTAGAAGTTACAAAATCCCAAGAAGAACCGAACATCCTTCACATCCACCGGGTTTGCCATTCATTGATTGCTTTGAGCTTGGTGGGATCCATTTTTGCTCCCTCCTTGCTGACGATCATCCCTAGGTATTCCACCTTGGGTGCAGCAAAGGTACACTTCTCTAGTTTGAGGAACATTTCGTGTTCTCGGAAGCGTTGGAGAACCTTCTGAGTGCGTTCCTTGTGTAACTTCGCATCTGCTGAGTGGATAAGGAGATCATCCATATAAATGATAAGCCATCCTTCTGCAATATAGTCTCCAAAGATATCATTCATAAAAGCTTGGAAAGTCGCAGGGGAGTTACACATTCCAAAGAACATGACAGCAGGTTCGAATAATCCCAATGGGGTAAGGAAGGCTGCCTTCCACCGATCCTCTGGTTTGATCAGAACATTGTTATATCCCCATCGGACGTCGAACTTGGTGAACATGGTAGACCCTTTGAGTTTGTCTACGAGGTCTGAGATGAGGGGGAGGGGATAGGCGTTCTTAATTGTATGCTGGTTGAGGTATCGGTAGTCCTGGCAGGGTCGAAGCTTCCCATCTTTCTTCTGGACGAAGAAGAAAGGTGAAGCTTGGGGGGATTTCGATGGGGTAATCTTGCCACTCTTCAGATGTTCTTCGATGAACTCCTTGCAAGCTTGCTGCTCAGCCGGGTTGAGTGGATAGGCCTTGGCATGCCTTGGTACAAAAGAGTCCTTTAACTCTATGGCGTGATCATACTGCCAGGAGGGAGGTAGTTTTGTGTCTTTCTTGTTAAAGATGTCCTCATAATCCCGGAAGGCCAGAGGAATGGTTGTGGTTGTCTTGTCTTGCTGCTGTGCTATTGCCATTGATAGCGTAGTTCATCTCAGTATGAACTCTGGTATATCTCCAAAGGCACAAAAGAACCTAGCACATTGGACAGGTGTCCATTTCCTGAACCCTTCGGCAAGTTCTTGCTCTATCCGTTCTTCATCGTCTGTGCCTAGGTACCTCATTAGGTACTGCTGTTTCAAGACCTCGGGGTTGGTGCCCGCAGTGTCTCGATATCTGGAAGGCGTGATCGTCACACGCCCTTCTGTCCAGTGAACATCTGGGTTAATCGACCGGAATCAAGGGATTCCAAGGATGATGTCATCCTTGCCGCAGTTCAGGATATAAAGGTCCCGCTGTTTCTTTATTCCTCCATAGTCCAAAACGACCGTTGTCTTGAACTTGATGATACCCAACTGGTTTTCGGTACCATCAGTGTTCCAAGCCCTGATAGGCTGGCGTAGTCTGACGATAGGCAATCCTAATCGTCTGACTGCTTCCCTGTTGATAAAGCAGCCTGTAGCTCCAGAATCCAAAAGCACGTGCGAGCCAACAATTTTGCCATCCTGCTTCCAGATCGAGAGGGGAATACGAATAGAATTCGATCTCGATCCAGAAATAAATACAGGGGCTATCGTGACGGAAGGTGCTGACGTTGGTTCAGCCCTTCCTCCTAAAAATGCACTGGCGCTTGGGAGCTCTTTGCACCACCAGGTGCCCTCATATCCTTCCCATCGGAGTGGTTACTGGCCAAGGATACAGATGTGGGTTCCTCTTGGGCTTCGAGGACATGGACGTGTTCATCGTCCCACATAGCGTCTTCCTGTCCCTTCAAAGGGACACCCTCCTCGTCGAGGGTCACGTCAAAGGAGGACCTCAGTGTCCTCAAAATTTCATCCCGACTTTGCCCACATGAAAGGTCTTTAATGAATTCATCCAGCAGGTCCGAGGTGGTAGAGGATGATCTCCCAATGGGGGGTTGGGTTTCCACAGCTCTGGTTCTGGCTCTGGTAGGCAGACCATCATTCTTCTGATAGCCTGGATGATTCTTCATAGAACAGCCTTTCCTCTTGCAAATGAAACACCTGTGCTCCCGGATATACTTGAGACATTGGCTAGGACTGAGGGTGATTTTATCAACATCCATAGCATTGGGATTGTGAGCATGACCATGGCCTCCATAAGCCAGTTTCGGTCCTCTCCTGATATTTTGGATTCGTTTGTAGTTTCCCTTGATTTTGGACAATTTCTTGTAGACGTCTTCCATCGAGGTAGCGGTTTGGAGAGTTCTGGACATGGTGAGCTGGGTGGCGATCTGCGGGTCAAGTCCTCGCAAGTACCATTCCAAGAGGGTGTTGAGATTGGTGATCTTGGATCATACGGAGAGGAGCGAGAAACTTGAGACGTATTTCTCAAATCCTCTGGGGTCTCTAGTGTCCTGTATGAGTGAAGAGAGTTCCACTCGTGCCTGGGCAGCAGTGTCATAAGGGGTGAAGGTGTTGGTGAATGCTTCCTTGATTGTGCCAAAGTGGGTTTGTCCATGGGGTATCTTGCCATCTTTGATTTTGGCAAGCCACACTTCTGCGAAGGCCTTCCCTTGTCCTTTCTGCATTCTATTGAGAAAGACGTAGGCCTTGGCGAGGTCTCTGAGCATATCGTTGAGGGTGAAGTAGCCCTCCATAGCCATGAGCCATCTGTTTGCATCTGCGGATTCTCCGGAGAACTCCTCTGGTAAGGCAGCTTTAACTCCGGGCATGTTGTTGTCGTCTTCGTTGTCATCTTCGTCTCCTGGTTCAGGGTCGTTGGGTGGGTCCGGGAGGAGGTCAGTTCTTCTAACAAAACTTTCATATGCTTGTCTGTCATCGTTGGGGGAAGATTCTTCCTTAGGGGCTTCAAAGATGGGAGGTTGGATGGGGATGTCAACCGATATCTCTGGTTGGTGGTGGTGGCCACTAGAGGAAGCTCTGGATAGAGTGGGAGATGGAGTGGTTCAATGGGGAGGAGGAGGAATGAAGGTTCCAGTTCTCAGTTGGGAACTGATCCTTCTAGAGGACTGGAGAGAGTCGGAGTGGGGAATGGGAGAGAAGGTGGAAGATGGGGGATTGGGGTGGGGTGGTGAGATGTGTTGCTCCTCGTTGGAGGAGTTTTCTCTATCTCAGTAGAGTAGAGAGTCTAGGTATATGGACCTCGTCTTGCTCAGTACCTAGACTACCACCGGGTAGTCTCCAGGGGGTTCGGGCTTGATAGCACCAGTAAGATATAACCTTAATCTTTTGTTACGACCTGTAACAATGGTACATGTTCGTGGAAGACTGTGTCTCGTTCCTACACTTGGACACCTCCGTTAGGAGTTAAGTGTGAACGGCCTAGCATAAGCTAGCAGTACCAGGACTGGCCTGGAGTTGGTAGAGTGGAGGATGAGGCAGAGGGAAGCTAGGCATGAGGGAGGAGATCTCAAGGAACGATTGACCCCACGAAGAAGTGTAGATTAAGGTTAAGGAAAGAAAGGCATACAGGCAGTGCCCTAATATATATACTGAGAACTCTAGGGCCGGTATCGGAGTCCGAAGAGTATATAAGGAAAGAGACGCGTCGCGTCATGAGGCACATGAGATAAACAGTCAGGATATAAGTGGAAGACACATAGCCACGAGAGAGGCTATGAAGGAGGCAGTGTCTGGACGAGTCAGAGAGAGATAGTAAATATGAGTCAAGGAGGAGAAAGGGGAAAGCTGGAGGCAGTGAAGGAAGGGTGTACCCGGGGGCATGGATGGAGATGCCCGTCCCGATGCTTATCCCTCGAAGAGGGACTCATCTAAGAGGTCAGCCCATGTGGATGTAGGGATGTGGTAATCCTGGAGGTTGGAGAATAGGGAGGCGAATAGAGAGGCGCCGGGATGGTCAAGGTGAGGAGGAGGGGTGACTGACGAAGGGATAGGAGTCAGTGGGTTAGGAGGAGGAGACATAGAAGGAAATTGATAAGGGGTCTCCTCCAGAACCGTAACAAGTATAATCTTGATGTGCTCTATGTGTTCCCCCAGCATGTTGGAGTATACCACGATATCGTCAAGGTACACGTCCATCCAGATCCCCATGTAGTTGCTAAACAGGTGGTTCATTAAGGCTTGGTAAGTAGTGGGCGTGTTGCAATCACCAATCTGGATCACAGTGCTCAGCATGTTTCTGTCTGGAGTCATTACTGTGCTGTGGTTCACATGCTCAGGTATGATTCTGATTTGCTCATACACTTCTTGTCTGTCAATAATAGACTGGTATCTCCCCTTACTAACCCTTCAAAGGATTCCATCAATATTGGGCAATGGCACGGACAACTTGTGAGTATTTTTGTTGTGTTCTCGAAGATCAACAATGGTGTGCAGCTTATCTGAGCCTGGCTTTCGGATTAGGAGCATCAGAACAGTGTTTCCAATGCTGGTTGCTCTCCATCGACCAGTTTCAAGGTATGCCCAACGTTTATCCACCCACTGTGGGCGCAAGGCTTCGGGACATCGGGAAGGATGCTACAGGTCTATTTTAGAGGGATCGATCAGTGGGATCTGGTGGTTTATTGCTCACATAGGCGGTAAGTCTGTTTCGCTAGCCTTTGTGCACAGTGGTTTCACTAAGTCATACAAGCACTTTCTTGCTTCATCAATTTGTTCATCTAGGACATTGGCCGCTCGGGACTCTAACACCTGAACTTGGGACCCCTTGATCATCAAGGGTTCCTTACTCCCTATCACCACTCTTGAGTCGTTGAAGCCTACCATTACTTTATGTTGGAATAGGAAGGGAGTACCGAGGATCAAGTCATAGTTTTGCAAGTTTGTGATGTCGAAGTATCACTCCGAGTTAATTTCCTGGTACTGTAGGGTGACCTTTGTTCCATAATTGACCTTGGACCTAGATCCTTGAACCGCAAGCTAGACCATCAGCAGCTTAGTGAGTTCAATTTTAGGGACCTTCAATTGTTTGGTGAGGTTTGCTGACATGAAATCAGCAAGGGATCCTATATCAATTAGTGCACAGGCAGGGTGCTCATTGATTTCAACTACCACTACCACTGGTTTAGGGATCAAGTGTTTGAAGTCCTTAGAGATGGACAAGTTTCGTTGCAGAGCAGGGTAAGTATCAGTTGGCACCTGGGCCCCATTGAGCTCAAGGTCTATTTCATCGTCATCAACAGGGTTACAGTCCTCATGTAATCCACAAGTTGGGTAGGTTCCCAGAAGGATAATCCTACCTTGGGCCTTAATCGCCACTGGTCATCCCCTTTGACTATATCCCCACTCTACGTCTCAGGAGTATCTCAATCTTGTGTGATTAATCATCCATAGCTTGAACTGGATGAGCTCACTTTCGTCCTCTTCTATACCACAAAACCTAGGGGGTAGATCTTTGCGCAACAGTGGTTCGTTCACAAGAATATCATATTCTTGGGTCGCTTGGAAGACCCTCATCTGGTACCAGCTAACCAAGTCGAAGTGCTCCTGCCTCAGCAAGTGGTTCAGGACCTCAGTTCATAGTTCCAGTTCCCGGTCCCAAATAAGCTGACTGACTTGGTTGCCTTCTTCCCTAGATATGCAATTGAATCTGTGCAAGTGTCCTGATCCACACCATCAGGGGTCAAAGGCGTTCATTAGTATTTCCTCGATGCGTCAAGCTACTGCATCACTCATGACAGTCAACTGGTCTCTTCTTGTGTGAGTAGACTCTTCAAGTCCCCAGAAAAGCCGTTGATTTGCTAACCACTTTCCCATTCAGAAGGAACAGTCTTCAAGCAGACACAAATTGATCAGCGTGTCCCAGTCTGGTTCAAATCCTCTGGTATCGTCACATGTGACATGTTCCGTATCACTCACTTGGTACATGGTAAAGCAGTCTTGTCGATACAATCGCCCAACAGACACATTGTCCCCTGGGTACGGTGCACTTATAGCAAGAACGTGCTCAGCTCATCTGGCTAGCGGGTCTCCCATACTACTTTGGTATGGTTCAGGTTCATCGGTTTTAAATGAGTTGGTCATCAGTTCACAAGATCCCAACTGAAGGCAATTGACACGTTCCATAACATCTGCCAACTCCCTCAGGTGCTCTGAATCAGGTGCTAACCGAACACTGAAACTCGACACTCCTCCGGGAGGATGGCCATTACTGTTGCCTTGGATCATTTTGCCATTTGGACAGTTGTTTGCGAAGTGACCATCATGGCTGCATTTGAGACACAGGTGATTTGACATCCAGTGGTTATATTTCTTCTTTGAGAGGTTGAATTTGGTGGTGGGTCACTTCCTGGGTTTGTTGGTTTTCTTATCTCTCTGATCACCCTTCTTAAAGGGCTTGCCTTTTGGCTGATTAGGTCGGCTTTCTTTCTTTGAGCGGTCAGGCTTGTGTCATGGTGGAGTTGGACCATTTGAGGTAGGTGGGCTGGGGTTTGGCCTACTAGGGCCCCGACCTCCCCTTTGTTCCTGACCAGAATCCCTGAACTGGTGCTCGCCCCAGTTCCCAACTGAATGCGCGATCTCGATTACTTCGGCTGCGGCTATGACTTCACTCAAAGAAGACTTCTCAGGATTTAACTTATCCTTCCACAGCTCGGCTTGGACCCAATGCTGGAAACCCACCCAGAGCTTGGTAACCATTTCTCTTTCGCCGATATCACCTATCAAGTTCCACAGCTCATATAGCTCGGAAATGTACTCTCGAACAGTGTGTTCTCATTGCAGACAGTCTGCCAACTTTCAACATTGCTTAGTACAGAAGTTGATGGGGAAACAGCTGTTGAACAGCTCCAAGAATAAGTTGTGTAAGTCCCATTTCTTGGGATCACCCAATACCTCTCTGATGTAGAATTCATGCGCTTTTCCAACAAGGTAATGAGATAACACGAAGACTTGCTTATGAGATTCTACTTGGCCAGCTTCTACATATGCAGCTCCTTTGGTAAGGAATCAGTGGTAAGATCTAGAGTCAGGGCATCCATTGTACTTCGTCAATGGAATATGTTTGAGCTTCCCATACCCGGTTTTCACTCTTTGCACCTCAGATCTCAAGTGTTCTTGCTTATGACGTCTCTTTGAAGCTGATTGCTTTCGTCTCTTAGTAGAACTATGCTTCTTATGCTTCGTATGGCAACGTCTAGGTCTCTCATCAGACAATGATGACATGGTGGTCTCAGTAGAGCTCTCTCGATCCTTGTTCTCCAAGGTCAAGCTACTACTGTTTGAGGGGAATTCCAATCTCCCCAATCTGTCTGAGTCCACTCGATCAGCCCGAGATCTCCCAATACGCCCAAGTGCTCTCCCCAGGTAGCTAGTGGGCACAATCTGCTGTGTGGGTTCAATAACCTGTGTCTTAGACCTCCTAACCTTCTTGTTCTTAGCATTCAAAGCATTCTTGATGATACCCTCAATAGGATTCTCCCTACGTTCTGGTATGTGTTCCTTTCTTTTGCAAGTAGGCTTAGCTCTCTGACCTTCCCACTCACTTCTATCTATAGTGTCCATCGTTTTACTAGATGGCTGATCACTCAATTCCAACTTGAAAGGGTTGAGAGTGCGTCTTTCAGGTACATTTTCATTTTGTCCTTGGGCACATTGTAAAACAAATAAAAAGTGTGAGAGGGTGCGAGGGGAGAGGCGTCCCAAGGGGTTTGTAGTTGGGTTGTCAGTATGAAGGGTTAGTGCGTGACTGACCACAATGCATCACTGACAAATATTACTCAAAAAGGAAACAGCGTGAGACGAAATGCACAGGAAGGGAATTCCAGTCAAGGATGAGGACCGGATACGAGAAATGAGGCCTAGGACAAGGGCCAGACTGAGACAAAAGAGACAAAGATGATGGGAGCGAAAAGATGGTATTCTGGATTCGAATACAAGGATTTTATAGTCCAAGGAATGCCTTAGACTCTTCTAAACTAACTAAAACACTAAATAGAAGTGTTTGAAAGAGAAGAAATAAATGCTGGACTCGTTGCTAAGTAAATGGTACCTCAATATAACTAAAAACAGATAGTCTGGATTGAAAATGAAGTGGTCTGAGTCGGATTGAGGCTGTCCGGATAAGCAAACTTGATGGACTTGAGGCGGATAGGGCTGCCAGCAGTCCGGATAGGGTAGGATACAAACCCAAGGACTTTATAGTCCTTACAATGTTTATGCTGATCATTCAATTCTTTGAGCCAAGCTCTTTGAGTGTCCACATCAAGCTCTTGCTCACTCAATCGGACACCTCCCCAGTTCCTCAGGTCAATTCCTTTTCCCTTTCATCAAGACAGACCTACGCTCTCAGATTCAGATGAGTAGCATTCAACAATCACCTTGACCTTCTTCATTCAAGTACTGATCCCTTCTCTGTCCTCAGTGGACAGACTCAACTTGGCGGCTTGTAGCACTGAGGAGATTTCATGATTGTGACACCATGCATCATCAATCCTGGTATTTTGTCCCTTAGGTGCACGTTGCCTTTGGGATGTCACCACAGTCCCGTTGGTCCCTCCCCCATCCTCTCCTTGAGGTGAGTGGGGTGTAGTGGAAACGATAATGTTTGGTGTAGCAAATAACTGACAATTCATACTAGGGCTGTCTGTCCCTGAGTTGCCACTCTCCAATGCTCTCATTGGGGGGCTCAACCTTGCGATCGTGATGTCGCAGTATGATGGTCTTGCCTCTTCCGGCAGTTCTCAACCTCATCTGACCAGTGGAATGGGAGTGGGTAGAGCAGGGCGAAGAGATGACTCACTAACCGAATGCTGCAACTGGGGATCAGGCGCAGATTGCCCCTTGAGCATAGTGCTGCGAAGAGTGTATCGAGGCATTGCTAGATAAGGATGAATTATGGTTTTGTAGGTGGTCTTTAGGTCTTGGATCTGGGGTGAGGATGGCATCAAGTTGGTGGGCCTTACCAACAATGATCCAAGGCTCGTTCAGTAGGGTAGAGATAAAGATGAAGTCAAAGGCTTTGTAAAACTGAAAAAAGATGTAACAAGCTCTCCAATTGAGATGCTTAGGTCATATGGTAAAAGAAAGAGTCACACTCTCGAGTTCAGTGGCTCAAAGCCTGGGTAGTAGTTCAAGAGGGACTGGGGGGGAATACATGTAGTAGCTACTCTTAAATACCAGAAGATAGCTGTCAAATATATATGATGTTCCTGGAGATGAACAGCTGTCAAGTTGAATCGGCAGGTGAGTGTGATAACAATGTCAAACCATTACAATCGGCCTGTGCTCATGATAATATGTACAAGGGATGTAGGACTATCCAATTTTTGAAGTTGTTGGAACACGTCTGTGGTTGCCTTGTCTTTCTTGCTTCACGACAGCATGTTCATGCATTCAAGTTGTTGCCACCTTGTCTTCTCATGCTGCAGAACGTTTCACCTCAAACCGTTTCTGGGAAGCATCCAGTCGCACTATGGTGGCCTACGTAAGACGAGGCATGAGGCCAGCATAGGATTTAGTCTATGCGTAAGAAGTGAAGTGGGCCAGCATTCTTTCTTTTGCCCACTTTGCACCCCTGCCAGCCGTAGTGCTTTGTTCTAGCATAGTCCTAGTTACACTCATTATATTCACAACCACATTCCTCAGACACCATGTGCATCTTGAGCAATCCTTGCAATGCTATCCCACCTGACTACCTATTGGACCGCTATGCTGCTGCCCATCAATCCCTCATGAACGACTTCAACCTCTCAAACAAAGATGCTGCTGCATGCCTCACTGACATTTGGCTCCAGCAAAATACCATTGATCGAGAAGAATGGGACGCCCAAGTGCAAGCTAACATCCTACTTGCTGAACAGCAAACTGAGCAAAGATGCATCCAAGACAAAGAAGAGCACAGATGCCAGGAACAAGAAGCAGAGCAGGCCAAGCAAGAAGAATGCAAGAAGAACCATAACAAGTTCTTACCCTTCACCAACATCCCAATATCCACAGCCCTCCCTGTCATTGCGTCCTCTCTTGCACTACGCAAACTCTGAAAAGGGGAGCTATGTGAACTCTACTTCTTCACCAACAAAGGCCTAGCTGATGCCCAGTCCACCTCCCATTTGACAGACGATGAAGTGCTCATGCTCATGCAGGATGACCAAGGACTCCACTTCTTTATCCCGCTTGTCTCTGCCAAAGCCAAACAAAACATCATTGATGACAAAGACCTAACCTGGCAGCAGATTGATGAAACCACCCACCACATCCTTCAGGCCATGAAAGAGTGTGATTGAGATGACAACCAAATCCAAACCCACCTTGAATTCTGGCTAGTGCTTGGTGCCCACAACTGGCACTACCATAGCGATGAATGTTGTAGACGTGCTCTCATCCACTATCAAGCCCTAGCTCAATGCCACTGGCACGATACTCTAGGCACCCCAAATTTATTCAATCTAAAGTACATTCAGCAGTCCACCCTGGATGACCTCTGCTCTGAGATTGTCAACAACACTTCTGCAGTTGCCACTACCAGTGTCAAAGATGTGAGTACATTTTCTCATCCTGCTAATCTCCACAAACTAATGAACCACCTTGCCCTATCCCTTTGGCCCCCCCCATCTTGACCACATATGCCCTACCTACCTACTACCCCACACCCACATACCAAATCCCCCCATTCCCTCCATGCTTAAATCCACCCAGGCCACTACACCCAAAAATCCCCTGGCTACATGCCTATCCACACTGGGCTGCTATGCCCCCCCATGCCTCAACACATACCAATGTCCCACTACAGACACCAGGCCACAGACAAACTCACAGCCCTGATCTCCACCATCCAGGCCTCACACACAGCCCTGCACCCTTCACACAACCTGTCTCACCAGAGATACCCCAGCAGGTCCAAACATCCCTTATCTCCATTCACCCCTTATGCCGATAGTGTCCACAAACAAAGCCACTCCTTTCACTCCCAATCCAATATGACCACCCTTGGTACTGAGACACTCCCACCATGTGCCGTGTGCCTTGGCATTGACCCACACACTGTCCCTGTTGCTGAGTGCAACAAAGAAAAGACCTGGGATAACAAGTATGATACCTACTCCAAACGATCCAACAGACAACTCTTTGCCAAACCCACCAACCAACACCTTTGTACCAGATGGCAATGCAAAGACAGCTGCTCCCAGAAGCACTGTTTTGCACACCTCTGCTCAGGATGTGGATCAATTACACATGGAGCTAATCTCTGCCCTCACTCTCAAAAGAGACCATCCACAACCTCCCTATAAACCAGGAGCATGGGAACACATGTTGCATAAAGCTAACCTCCTACATCACTACAGAGACATTCCCCAGGGCCTTAGATATGGATTCATAGTAGACTTCTCTAATATCACTACAGTACAGTCCCCACCCAATTCCCCTTCAGTAGCTACATATCAAGCCCAGTTAGATGAAATAGTGCACAAAGAGATTATGAAAGATAGATACATCAGCCCCTACCCTTCTCCCTCATTGAACAGTTGATCGGTCCTTATCAGTCTTCCTCTTTATCCATCATCCCCAAACTGGGTAAACCAGGCAAATACTGCCTCGTACAGAACTGCTCCTTCTCCATTATACCTAACCTCTCCAACCCCTCACCATCTGTCAACTCACACATTGACGCATTGAACCCTCCTGCTTCATGGAGAAAATTCTCTATAGTTTACCTGCTCATCTCACAACTTCCCCCAGGATCCGAAGCAGCTATCAGAGATGTTGCAGAAGCTTACTGCACCATCCCCCTTCATCCATCATAGTAGCTGGCTGCAGTTGTCCATACGTCACCCATGCATGGGTGCATTGACACATGCACTGCCTTTAGTGCCACTCCATCAGCAGGAAGCTATGGCCACTTAGCTGACACTGCAACTGACCTCTTTAGATTCCATGGCACCGGGCCCCTTGACAAGTGGGTTGATGACCATATATTCCTTAGAATCCCAAAAAAAAAAGCCTACCTGAGTACAATGTAGCATGTGCCACCTGGCACAATGTCATCAGACACAACAACAGATGCAAAGAGGACAGCTGTGTATGGTACCAGGGAAGCCTGCTCCAAGATGACTCCCACAAAGAGTTCAACAAAAATTGTACCTGCCCCCTCCATGACCTGTCAAACCACTCCCTGCACTCAGAACATGACCACCTATTTACATACAACCTAGATGACATCGACACACTATCTCACAACCTTGGTATCCCATGGGAAACATCCAAGGACCAACCATTCCATCACTCCACCATGTACATTGGATTCATATGGAACCTATGCGACCACACCATATCCCTAAGCCCTGAGAAGATCATCAAATACATCACAGCAATCCAGGAATGGAAAGTGTGTGGCACACACCATCTTGAAGACGTCAAAAAGCTGTATGGTAAACTGCTCCACACCACTGCACTGATCATGGAAGGCAGGGCATATCAGAACTATCTGTGTCCTCACAGAGGAATATGTGGGGTGACAGCAGTATGGAGAACGATGGTCAAGTGGGAGCTACTCACAGACCTGTGAAAGAGGTGATAGCGACAAGGAGTTGCAAGTGACAACTGTTAGTCTCTACTTCAATAGAGTAGGACAGATAGCAGTGTCAGACAGTTGAGGAGCGAGAGGATGATAGTTCCTTGAAGCGTCACAAGTCCCGTAGTCTTGTGGACTAGAACAAGGACATAGTAAAGGAATAAAGTAAATCCTATTGAGGATCTCTGTATGGAATACAGATTGTTGCTATTGTGTAGCAGTGTTCACTATCCTACAGTAAAAGAACAGAAAGGTCCAGTATAAGTACTGTAGATAATAAGGTTAAAGAGGAGTTGGAATGTATATGAACAACTCCTTATGGTAAAGCCCTAAGACCTATAGATAAGAGGTCTTATCGCTATAGGTTAGACCACATGATAAAGGCTAGAATACTACGTCATAGATAAGAGTAGAACCCTATAGAACTTCATAGAAGTCTCCTATCACCCAGTATGACCCGGAATACCCTGAGACCTGGGTAGAGGGCATGATGTCATGATCTAGACATCAGGGTGAAGGGTATGATGTTATATCTGTCACAGAATGTGACGATCTAGAACCGTATGACTCATAGGTCATGTCCCATTAGGACTATAACGGTCTAGGTGCTCTGTAAGACCTGGAAGGGTCTAGAGCTGGTCTAAGTCTAGAGTAGAATCTAGTACTTAGCCCTAGCCAGTATACCATATCTGGTAGAAGTCCAGATTGGTCTGTCAACCATTAGCGAATATGAATAGCATACTGAATCAGGATATTGTGGATGTAGAAGGTGAAAGTGTGAAATATAATACCACAGTTCCGACATAGTCTGTTCTGCAAATCGTAGGAATTGTAGTTGCTTCACACTACGCTGTCTTTCTTCTCTTTGACCTATGCTGGATCTCCCGCTCTCCTCGCTCTTGTGCCACTTCCCTCATGATGTATAATATCTCATCAGTTTCTTTGAGGCTGCTCAAGTGTCTATATATCCTGTTTACCACATTAGTACAGAATCCATGGTTTTTTCCCATGCGCTTGAGCATCATGTGGAGTCCCATATGCGAAGTAGCCACCAGATCCGTATGGTGCACTTGCACCATCTCATTGTCACTGGGCTATCAGTAAGTTGCAAAGTGATAAGTAAATAGTTGTCAGACCTACTCGGAGTCCTTTATTTTTATGTCGTTGCTGAGTGGTCTGGCTAGTTCTTGTGAGATTGAACGCACCCTGATTGTAATGGACATGGGTGTAGTGCTCCATGAATTCATTAGTGGATCCTTGCTGACTGTGAGGTCAATCACATCAGCACTGTTGTCTGAGTCATGGCTTGTGCCAGTGGGAAGGTAATTGGTTGATTGCGTCTTCATGTCGTCATCCAACATCAGCCAAGTTGTTGCTGAGCCACTCTCACCAGGTTCAGCACCGATGTGAGCGGTCTTGGTCATCGAGGTGGGTTGCTGGTCCTGCTGAGTGAAATGATTCACTTGGCTCACTATCAGCATTAGTAGCGTTGACGTACCAATACCATCAATTTGGATGAATCAATGAGTGTACAGGACAGTAATAATTCAATATTGTGATGTGCCAGTTTGAAAGAGCAGTAGGTAGACGACGGAGATGAGAGACAGGAGGACAGGGGTAACATACCAAACGAATGCTATATAATGCTAAAGTACTCATGAGGATCAGGCCAACCCCTGAGTTTCGTTCTACCTGGTTTCACTGTATTGCATCCAGATGTCAGTATTTGAGCCACAGGTAGCCATTTCTCTCCTTCGCAGCTTGTCACTCGTCGCTCCCAAGGACCACGAAACGTTCCGCACGAAATGGACCAACTTGGTGAGCGATTGTGGCATGGACATCCGAACGTCTGAATTAATCCGTGAGTCTCGACCAGGTGAACTGGTGAGCGGATGTGTGGAGCAACTTACCGGAGTCCAGAAAGAGCCCCCATCCACAGTGCCAGCTTGAGTGGGAGTCGCAGGTCGTCAAATATGTTGGTTTTGTCTGGGAAAAGATGCGGCCACAGAAGAAGGGGAATGCTTCCGCCAAACTGAGCATTGATGTGCCCCTGCTGGGCCCGCAATTCATCCCACCCTCATATCTGCATCTTCGCAAGCGAACAGGAATGTTTGATGTTGACCCCGAGGTACAATACCTGAAACTGGTCAATATCGTCGATCCATTTTACTACCCAACACTTGCCTGTTGTCCCCAATGCGAATTCACCGATATTACTTGGGAAGGGTGGACTGGTACCAGAGCTCATGAGCTGCACAGTGTTGTTGAGGACGAGGTTGCCTTGGGCCTGCAGTTGCAATGCAACACGTGTAAGTCGAAGAGGTTTGGGGGGGATTCAAGCAATCCGTCGAAGATGTTGGCCAAGCAGGTGGAAGGGCCAACGACTGGCTCAGACACACCTTCGAGTGAGTCGTCAAGTTATTGCTGTGCGACAACCAGCAGTGCCTATTGGAAATCATGGGAACATTGGAACATTCTGCGTGAGTTGTGACATACATGACTCACCATGTCATACTAACTCTGAGTCCTCAGGAGGCATTCCGATTTTCCTCCACCGCTGTGGGTTGACGTGGGATCTCTTTGACCTCATCATTGAACTTCGGCCTTCCTCTACATCTGGTGGACTGGCAGAGCAGATCAGACATGAGTTTGTTCTTGAGTGGTAGTGTGGTACTAACCTGATTCTCCTCCAGAGCTCCACTTGCTCGAATACCATTGCCGCACATTTGAATACTTCAGTAGACTTGAGGAAACATTGACAGGACCAAGAACGGTTGCCTCCTTCTTTGGTGCTGGCCCAAAAGCTCTTCAAGCCTTTTCAGGGTTCACTGATCCACTGTGCTATGATGCTCAGTGCATATCAGCAGACATCATCACTGAGGTTTACCTCGAATTCATTGCGTGTGCATGGGAGCATGAGTCCAAGTCTTATATGCAAACGTTGACAGGTGAGTCCACTTTAGTGATATATGATGCTATGAATGACTCACTGTGATTGTAGCAGTTTGTGGTTCATTTGATAGCACCTTCAAGATCTCCAACAAGGCGACTGTTAGTGACAAGGACAGTGAGCGATCGAAATACCTGAAAGGAGGAATCCTGAGTGTCCTCAATGAGAAGAACAACATTATCACCTGGGTGAGTACAGCAATATCACATGATCAATATGGCTAATTATTTGATAGTGCTTCTGTCAGTCGAAGGCCAATGCTGAGATCCAGGAGCTCCTTATGGGAATATGGCGTTGCACTCAACTCCTTGGTCAACCACTACCAGAGATGTTCGTCAGCGACAATTGCTGCTTGGTAAGGAGTGTGATCACTACTGTCTTTCCTGACAGCAATTCCATTCAAGATGTTTGGCACTTCATCGCACGGTACGTCGTCATCATTCTTACTTCAAAATTACATTTGACACACAGTAACTAGGTACATGGCGACTATCCTGAACAGGAGCAAGAATCCTCATCACGCTGCAGTCATGTTGGACGTTATGAACACCATACTCAAAAAGCATGCCAGCGAGGGGGAGCAAGGGGCTGAGTACTGGGACCAGGAAGAACAAGAACAGTGGCTGGTGCATGCATACTGTTACGGTTATGGAGGAGACCCCTACTCAATTTCCTTCTACATCTCCTCCTCGCTCACTGACTCCAATTCCCTCGTCAGTCACCCCCCCTCTTCATCTCGACCATCCCGGCGCCACCTGTTATGATATGTAATATTTTCAAACTTTTCATTACGAACACTTGTACAACATTTCACTTCAAATATTTAGACACATTGCACGTGACCGTGGGAAAGGTCACCTGATCACAATGATGTCATAGCACGTGTTATTAATTTCTGCTCTTCTCTCACGATGCTACTCTTCTTTTTCCCATCATCATCTTCTCTTT